>JAQIVZ010002361.1:0-21464 GCA_034700945.1 Arrhopalites spinosus
TTTATTATTATTTTCTTCGTCTTATATTGTACAGTGTAGGGATTCCATTTCAAAATAATTTGAAAAAGGATTTAATTTAAATATAAATATTTAGAATAAAAATAAGAAATTTAAATAATTTTTACAATAAAATAAACATTTTATGGGGGTCAAAGGGTAGAAAAAGAGGTGAGACGTGAAATTGATAAGAGAAAATTATTGTAGAGGAAATAAATTGAAAAAAAAAACTTGTTTATGAACAGGTCGTGTGGTTCCATTGTAAAATGAAAATTATAACATAGCAATATCATAGCTTTCTCCTCAAAACTCTGAACAAAATGACAATGGGAGAAAGTGAGAATGAGAATGAACAAACATAAAATGAAAGCATGGTGAGAATATTACCCCCGTCCCCCACTCTCAGAATGAATAAAAGTGGTATATAATAATCAAAAGAGAGAATATGAACAAGCCATAATAATGATATGGAGATGAAGAAAGAGAAAGTGGTCTAACATGGGGGGAGGTGAGGCTAATTCAATATGATGGGAAAATTGTGTGTGTGTGTGTATTATTTAATTCATTAAAGTTTCATAACTCAAAAACAATCGTCATTGAATAATGTTTCATAATATTCCCTCTCTCCCCTGAACACCATAAATTCATTTCTCATTTCTCCATAACTTTTTATAACCTTTGACACGTCAATATTGTAGTCACACTTCTAGGTATAAAATTTGAACAGGGAGACCATTGAATAAAGACATGAAGTTTATTACGAGATTGTTAAAATTAGGGAGTAACTGACTCCATTTTGAAATGTCTGTAATATAAAAGACTCCCGACACGTTGTAATTTTAAGAGAGAGAGAGAGGAAATTTGGGCCAAGGGAAAATGATTTGCAACCTGTTCGATATAAACTTTTGATGGATACAGAGATTGGTTCTCAGTATTTTGACGGTGTTAAGCTCCCTTACAGGGGGTAATCCATAGTATAATGAAGACATAATCCACCAAACATAATTATTTTAATAATACCCAAATAATCTTTACAACATCCCCATACACCTCTAGGCAGGTACACTCTACTATATATATGTACACCGTACACTTTACACAAGAAAGAGTCAGAACCGTGTAAAATTTGTTACAACTTACAAACTACAACTATTTTCATCTCCATTTTCTTCCAATAATCTACAGGGTCGTCCATTTTCTTTTTATCTTTTCTTCAATTTTAAATGTACACAAAAAGATTTTAATTTTGTGTATTTTAATCCCCAAAAATATTAAAAATATTTAGTTTAATCATTCAAGTTTCATAAAAACTGTGCAGTGAATGAGAGTAAAAATGTGAGAAAATAAAAAAAAAATTTAAAACTATGGAAGACCCTGTACATGTAAAACGTGGGAAATAGTTTGTAGAATGGTAGGATACAGATGTAAAATAATAACCTGAGGAGAATTTTCAAAGGTGATATACTAGAATATTATGAAACATAACAAAGTGACGATGGGTTTCATATGTTAAATAGAATAATAAGTAAATAAAAAGCTCTCTCTCTCTCTCTCTTGATAACTCCATACAGTTTTGAACACAATTTTTTTTAACTAAAAATTCTCTCTCATGTTCCTCCTCTTGTTAACATGAACCTAGGAGAAGAACAATTTTTTGGAGGATGGTTAAAGAGAGAGAGAGAGAGACTTAAGAGCTGAAACTGAGAGTGGCAAGAGTAACTGGAGCAAACTACTCTGAGAATGGCATAGAAGCCTGCCTGTTTCTGACAAAAGCTTATATTGTCATTGAACCATGAGACGGGATTTACATGGAGTATAGCCCATGTCATCTGACACAACTGACAAGTCTCGTTTCTCCTTTTTTTTCTCCTCCACCTTCTCCTCCTCCTCTCCTCCCCATACTCCACAGGCTACAGACTACACAGACAGATGGATACGAATATTATCCTCATTCTCATATCCATGGACTAGACCGTGTCATCTTCCTCTAGTGTCAGCTCAGCACTCACTCACTCACCAAACATAATCATATATAAAATATAATAGACTTGGGAGAAAAGACAACCCAAAAATTTTTTTTTATTTTTTATTTTCATCGCTCAAACAATGTGTCAACCCTCCTCCCATTTTTTCCCAACCCTTCACAAATTCCCAAAATGTACTACACACCTCATCCCCCAAAATGATGTTTCATCAGTCATCACTTTTCTACTGCCTCCTCCCTCTCTAATGTACATGCCATCATCATCATCATGATGAGTAATCACGAATGAAAAAAAGAGGAAAAGTACAAGAAAACATACAGATGGTTTTAGTCCCCCTCTCTCATGTAGGCAGCCATGACTACAGAGAGAAAGAGATAATCTTAATCGTTTCCTAGCACGTCATACGTCATTGATATTCCCTCTAAATTACTCTCTTCCCTTTTGTCAGTCTCAATGTGTGCATGTTGCTACACTACACGTAGAGTGGATGTGTGTTGGAGAAACTGGAGGAATAAGATTGACGATGATAAGAAACGAAAATTTGTAGCATATCCGTATCCCCAGATCTTTATCCCTGCTTTTTGCCATCTCCCCATTGACTGACAAAACGTTGAACTCGCCAAGACACATAAAATACGAGTACAACAAAAATATTACACACATCATGTTCCCTTTCTTTTCACACACACACACAACTGTACTCTCTCTAGGCTGTGCTGTAATACTCAAGGAATTCTTTGCTGAGTTGTATCAAGAATCCAAACCATTTTTTGGGGTGTTGTTTGAAACATGTGCTTGAAATAGAATTGTTCGAGAGAGATGTGGAGACGTACATGTATTATATGATATGCCCGAAAATTTCTCTATCTGTCGTCATTTTTTTCTCTCTGCCCAGTCCCTCGTCTCCTTGCAGATGCCGCTAGACAAACACAATGACAGTGTGTGACAGGAGCCAATATATATATTTGGCAATGTTTCCTCCCTCTCTCTTTTTTGCAGGTGACGCTTTAGCGATCCACGACTCCGTAGTCAGAGAGAGAGAGTGGAATGGGAGCAGAAACGGGGGGAGAGAAATAAAAAGTTTTTCGCTTCAACTATTTTTTTAAAAGTTCCAAACGACCCAAGGACAACAAGAGGGAGAGGGGAAGGTATTTATTACTAAGATGGTGTTACTCACAGGGCAAATAATGATGTTGAACCAGGCCCTTGCACCTGGTCAAGTTTCTGACGCTCCATTGAATTATTTCCGGACTGTACAATCATGCCTATTCCCTATTATTTATCTTACTTAAAACAAGTGTACACAAATATAGACTCCCCACTCTCTCTCTCTCTCTCTTGTAGACTGACCCTGTCATGCAAACCTTTTTCAAACACCTGCTCTCCTTTCCTTGAGAGGAATTGGCTACTGGGGGAGTTTGGAGTTGGACAAGTTTTTTTTTAAAAATATATTTTTCGCACACTTTATTCTAATGTGAAAAGCATACATTATTTTTTTTCTTAGCCCTTCATTATTTTGAGATGCCAATCCATTAATTTTTTTTTTGGTTTTTTTTCACGTCACAACATGCACAGACACACAATGAGATTTATTATGCGAGAAATTTAGAAATATTTATTTCTAAATTTTTTTTTCCAAAAAAACAATTTTGGGTACTTTTACTAAGTTACTCACATCTGTCCAAATTATTGAGGTAGGAGTCATCAAGGGAGTAGTCGGCATCTAAAAAAGAAAGTTACTTTTTGTTATTTATTATCACAATTAATTAACACAAAATCAGCAAAATACAAAATAGGCCTCAAAAAATATTAGTGAGATTTCTCAGGAAAAAAAGATTATGAAAAATGTAAAGTTAATCTAGTTAATTTAAAAAAGAGATAGAGAGAGAAAGGCAAGGATAATTTTTACTAACAAATAAAATGGTAATGAATAAGCAATAAAAAAAGAAAAATTGCAATAACGACTCACAAGTGGAGAAGAGAGAGAGCGGGGGGGATAAGGTTAGAAATAAAAGGCTTGGAAAAAAAGCTTGAACCAGAACAGACTTTTGAAAAAAGAAATATGAGGATAAAAACTCTAGAAATCGACATAATATTTTAGAAAGGACTTTCTCCTCTCTCTCTCTCTTCAAGAGATGAAAAAAAAAGAATAAAAAGAGGAGTCGAAATGGAAACCGTGAACCAGAACCCAAAAGAGATGATAATGGAAAGAGAGTGTGTGTACCACTAGAAAAAGAGAGAGAGAGAGAGAGAGAAAGAATAAAGAGGGTAGAATTATAAAGAAAAGATGTAGGACGGCACAATAATGTGTACGATAATGTGCAATGAAAATCATTGCATTTTACATTTTAGAGAAAGACGCAAAGAAAATGAGAAAATTTGCAGTGGCACTGACACTAATGGTTGGGAAAAAAAGCTCCGACTAAAAAATAAAATAAAAAACTAAAACGAGGCGATGTCTAAACTGTAACCATTTTCTCTCTCTTGTATTTTAGTATGACTACAGAGACTCAAACCATAATAACCAAATCCCTCGTTTTACATTGTCATTGCACATACTCGGATTAGGACAGAAAACGGAGGGGGGAGAATGAATGCCATTGTACTCGCGAGGAGAACCCAAAAGAGTTGAAGGCAATGTTTCAACTAGACAATTTCATACCCCCCCCCCTCTCTCTCACAATACAGCTGTCTCATATACATAAATGTGCGAATCGGGATGAGAGAGGTATGGTAATAATGAAAAAATAATCATTTTCTTGTGAAATACCCAAAACATACATTATCTTCATCTCCCCTTCTTTTTTTTCGTCTCAAAATAAACCCGACCTTTTTGTATAAATTTTTTGTTTTAAACTCTCTCTCTCTCTCTCTCTCTCTTTTGGATAATACCCGCTCTCTTTTTTTATATGAGAGTACAATTACGAGAATGCCAGGGCCACATTTTTAGCCGTGGAGAGGTAGAAGATGTGCATGTTACATAATTTTTTTTAAAATTTTGATGCGTCTCAAGGTAAAAAACATTTGGGAGAAATAAGGAGGGATGTGGGATTACAGTTGAAGTTGAAGACTAATTATTTAACAAAAAAAAAACTTGTCAGTAAACTAGTTTTCTCTTTAAATGAGGCAGATAATGTAAATGTAGGCAAAGAAAAGACTTGGAAAGGAAGAGAGAGGAGGGTGGAGAGAGTGTTGACAAATAATTTAAATTTAAATTACCTTGATTGGCTAGAGTAATTTGAAAACCAGAGGGTGATAGGGCGGAGAGAATGACAAGTAGATAAATAATGTTTTTTGCCATAATTAATCTAATTGGTAAAGTCTCCATTTTCTTATCTTGTCCTTGTCCTTGTTTTTGTCTCTTATATTGTAATAATTTTTATCTTTGACAACTTTGTAGGGGACTCAATCTTGAAATGACTCTTGTTTTTAGACCAAATCACAAAATGTAGACTGGGTAGGGGTTGTTAGACAAAATGTATTTGAGTAAAATTTGTTTCGTTTTTTTTACTGTATTTTATTTTCTTGCTCTCAACTCCTGGTCATTTGGTTCAATGGTGACGATAGAGAGTAGTGAGAGAGCGACCAACTTGTCATGTCAATTAGAGAGTAGGGCCAAAGTAGGGAAAGTTGTAAAGGAATCCTCCATTCTACATCAGGGTCCGTGTTCAGTGTCGATGTTTTCAGTTTAATCCAATTCCAATTCTTCAATCGTCCTCCGTCTTGACTTGTTGGATTGAGGATGAGCATGAAATTTTATTGAGTTTATTTTCTTTTTCTTAAATTTCTCAATTTAATTAATACAAAAATTGTAGTGGTAGTTGTACTACTACTGTAGTAGAATTCAATGGCTGATATTAAATTTGAGACTGGCTACACGCAATTATTTATCATTATTTATTTTTTTGTACACTGTAGAGTGTAAATAAAATTTGTAAAATAAACTTGCTCGTTTAGTAATAATTTTTCTTGTGTTTGTGTCAGTCTCTTGTATTGCATGAGATTGTAGTTTCTCCAATTTTTTTCAAGAGATCAAAAAATCTCGACAAATCTGTTGATACACAAGAGAATAAAAGAGAAATTATTATTAAAAAATGATGAGCCATATTTATACACTGTACAGATAAAAAATTGAAATATCTGTACAATGTAAAAAATTTGGCGTAAATTTTCGACGATGTGTAACCTAGTTCTACTTTTTTTTGCTCAATACAATTTTATATGGAGTACAGATACATAAGGTACATAGTTAGGTACTGAATTAGATTTACCTGACAATCAACAATTTGACAATGCACAGTACAAGACACGCAAAGTCCACACAACAAGGAAGAAAGGAGACGTGAAAAGAAAAACTTTCTCAAAATAAAATTTTCACTTGTTTTTTTTTGTTTTGTAACAATTTTCAATTTATGTAATTTTACATTCACACGCAGTTTACACACACAAAAAAAGACAGAGAATTCCGTCAGTAATAAAATTAGGAATTACGGATGAGAAAATCAAATTTTCTCTTTCTTTTTTTTAAATAAAAAAAAGAAAGTTTATTTTTTTATATCCAAAGAATATTTTCTTTTCTCCACTTTTCACTTGATTTTCGTTCACCCAAAATATTTTATTTTATTTTTTCTCCTACTTTCTCTTCTTGTTCTTCCCCGGTTGTGTATGTTTAATGTATTTTTAAATAAAACATTGTATTTGTAAAATTTCTAGTGAATAATACAATACACAATGTGAAATATTATTTTTTAACTTTCACTTTATCCACACACACTTTCTTTTAAAAAAACAAATAAAACTGACTGTTTAATATTAAATATTAATATTGTTTACAACGAAGACAAGAATTAATCAAAATTTCAGTAGGTTTAATTTTAATGACACAAATTTAAATAATCTTTTTTTTCACTTTATTTTTTACACAACTAAATTACTGTCCCATCCACACAAAAAGACACAGGAATTTTAAAAAAAAACTGAAAAATAAATTCACCAAAAAGAGTTGAAAACCACCACCAAATTTTTTTTTCAAAACTTTCCCCCCGTTCAACTTGGCCTGTCTCTCTCTCAACTTAGTGATTGTAGTTTTGCCTATGTTGTTTTTTTTCTCTTTTGTCAAGCTTTGAAGGTTCAAGTCGGAAGTTGAGTCGATGGGGTTAGAAATTTAAGGACAAAAAAAAAATTCTCTCTATCGATTTATTATTTTTGACATATTTTTTTTCAAACTAAACATCCCCAAGATGGTCGCACTTCTCTCCACTCTTTTGGTGTGACTTGTGTGTGTACTGTACACTAAAGAAGAAAAAGAGTGAAGAGAGAAAGGGATAGAGAGAGAGAGAAAGATGGATAGATTGAAGAAGACGAGTAAAAGGAGAGAGAGAGAGAGTAGACGCCTGGTTTGAAACGAAACCTACATGTAAAGCTCCACGACGACGTCGGAGAGAGTGGGAATAATAGTTAGACCTTCCCGAGTTCCCGATCTCCTCTTAGTTCTGGTTTTTTTTTTAAAAAAAAATAGAAGTCTCTCTCTCAGCCACTGCAACACTACTAACGTTCCTCGTACTCTCTTCTCCTGGTTCTGCTCAACTCAACACTGCCGACGAGGACGAGAGAATGGAAAAGAGAGAGAGAGAGAGTCCTGAAAATTGTACAAGAGAGAGAATGGAAAATAGAGGAGAGCACCAGGGAAGCACAACTCACCGTCACCACCACGAACAAGACTGAAGGAAAAAAAGGAAGCTTGGGCTAGAAACACACACACACTCTCTCTCTACTCTCGTCCTCTTTTTGTGTATTTCCCCGTCTTCAAATATTCTAGCCCTAGTCTCTTTTACTCTACATGCTCACATAGTTACGTACTAGTGGCATATAGAACAGTACAGACATTTTCTCCATGCTTTTCTCCAGCTCTCTCCGTTCCTTTTTACCCATTTCCTGCCTTTCTTCTCCCTCTCCCCTCTTTCTTGCTCTCTTTCTCTCTGTATACAGAGAAAGAGCCTAAAAACCCCAAAAAAGGTCTTATTCCAGTCGCACCGCTTTAAAAACCAAAATTGTAGGTAGAGAGAGAGAGAGAGGGGGGGATATGTATTATATTTGTCTTTTTTTAGAGTAAAAATCCATCTACAACTATGCATACGTTTATTCATTCATTCATATACGCAATATTTTATTTGATGTGCTCTGTCTCTGTCTCTCTTACTAGACGAGACTTGGCTTTAGCTCCTATATATTATCGTCTTGTCCATGGAGACAGCCCTAGTCTGTGAACTGCTTTCAATCTTCACTCCTCTTATAACCACATATATACATATTATGTAATCACATGCATCCCTAAAATTCTCTTGCAGAGAGAGAGAGAGAGACCAGACAAACTTTATAGATGTAGATATGGATATGAGAGACGAGAGAATAAAAAAAAACATTTCTTGGTCTTGGTGGAATGAGATCTCCCATGCATGTCATGGGGTCATGCAAAAATTCTTCATGTCACAAAAAAAATATAAACGAGTCAACGCGTCCCCTTTTTGTCGGTGCGCATTCTCCGGAAATTAAAAATAATAGTCAATATGTCAATTTTTTCATTGTTTTCTTCTATTTTTAGTCTTATCAAAACGGGAGTCTTATAAACAAAAAAAAATACATTTTATTTTTTTCTACCTCCCCCACTTTCCCTTTTTCCCTTTTGGGAAAGCTTCCTTGTGCCAGTAATAAAAAATGGACATAAAAAAATAAGCCCAAAGGGGGTGACAAGGGGGGGATGACCTCCGGTCAATAAAAGTAAAAGTGTATATGAGACTTGTCAAATGATATTATGAATATATCATAATGTCAATTTCTCCCTAATCTTGTCCTACCCTGTTAAAAATCAGGAGAAAGGAGAAGATGGGAAATAGTCGAGAGAGAGAGAGAGAAAAGTAATAGAAAATAAGAAAAATCTTGAGTCTAAATAGACGGAGCAGACAAGTCGACTGTGACAAGCTCTTCATATTACTCTCGACAGCATTGTGGGGCCAGCGGGCTCCCTTGGTAATGGTAATCGTAATAACGCTCTCCTAAGTGAATTTTCTCACTTGCTTCTCAAGTCAATATTATATGGGCAATTTTTGAGTTTGAGAAGGCAAAAGAGAGAGAGAGAGTGAGCCAAGGAAATAAAGTGAGAGTTAAATGTAGCTATAAAATGCTATGCAAGTGCACAATATATTGGGCCATATCCTTGTCTCTCTCTCTCGACAGTCACACCCTCCCGTCTCACTTTGAGAGAGAGAGATATAGTCAAACATGCATGTTCCATATATTTTTTTTTGCTCACACACTCAGGCAATAGAAAGCATGTAGTCATCGTTAGAGTTTGGGAGTCAGTGCCAGAACCACAGAAGAAGTACAACAAGATGAGAGTGTGTGTGTGTGTGTGATGGTAGAGAGAGATAGGGGGAAGCTACAATTTAGAAGAGAAGACGAAGGTGGGAAAAGACGGGCTTCTCCGAATTCCGATCGATTTAGGTGGGGGAATATCCTTTGCGTGAATCTCTGGCTCACTAGCTCTGTCTCTGACTCTCTCTCTCTCTCTGTATATACAAGAGAAAAGAGTATAGCAAAAATTTCTCCTCTCCTTAGCTGTTGCCTATTCTCTCTCCTCTGTGACTAGTTAAAAGAGAGAGAGAGAGAGAGAGGCTCGTGCTCTATATATCCCTGGTAAGAATGGTACAGAGTATAGGAGCTGGAGAGAGAGAGAGAGAGAGACGCTTTGCACTTTACATGCAATGACATGCATGAACAGAGCAGAGTGATGTATAAATATAAAATCCAATGTACTTTGAATAACTATGACGACTCTCCTCCTATACGCTACACTCTACCCCCCTTCAACATGCACTACCCGGCTACAGATATATGCCCGTATAGATAACCGTGAGCCACTGTATAGAGGATACAAAGTGAATTGAGAGAGCAGTCTTGCCAAAACTTGTTTAGCTTAGCTGTTGCCTTCTCCTCTCCAAATGCATTGCAGAGAGAAGGTTTCTTCAGAGAGAGAGGGGGGAGGGTTGTATTTTGTACAGTTTGTATGTAGCATGTAGCTTTTATGTTGCGCATAGAAGAGAGAGAGAGAGAAGGGCAAAAAAAGCAAAACCATGGTGCAGTCATCAGGACTTTCTTTTTCCTTCCTTCCGTCGTCCTCCTTTTCCCATTGCTCACTTTCTTTTTTACACTAAAAATGGATCCCCCTCTTCTTGTTATTTTGGAGAGTGGAGTGGAGAGAGAGAGAGGATGATGTGTGTGTGGAAAAATGTAGGATTTTTTATGTATGTACACTGAAATAGAGACAAGTACGGGTAGTTTTAGTTTTTACGTTGGTTTTACACCGGTTTTACGTTATTGTCGCCCCATTCTCTTAATGTCTTCTCTTCATCTTGTGCCTCCCTTTTAGACTGTACAGTCAAGGAGGGGTTTATGGTATTAAGATACTGAGAGTACAGTTAATACCCAACTGCACAAAAAAAACTACTTTCTCTCTCTCTCTCTCTCTTTTCTCATAACTGAGATGAATCAAGGTAAAGCTAAGGCTGGGGAATGGAGACAGTACAAACGACTTTGGGTCGTTTGTAGGGAAGGGAAAAAAACTAAATCACTATCTCAATTTGAATTTATGCAATAAAATAAACAGTCTTGCCTTACTTTCTCTTCTTTTTCTTTGTCTTTTTGTCAAGTGGAGAGAGAGAGACTTTCTCTTTTTTGGTTTAAATTATTTTTACTTGTCTCATTTCACCTACATAAAAAGAGAAAAAGGAAATGAATTGGAAAAGAATTGTTGTTGTCGAGCATGGATTTTATTTTTGGAGAAAGGAGAGAAAAGTGGTGGTGGTGTAAAGTAAAAGTAAAGCTTTGACAAATTTCCTTCAATTGGCTTTTAACTACTAGCCTACATCCCTTAATGACAATGGGGGGAAAGAGAAAAAGAAGAATAAAAGAATGGGAGTGTGAGTTAGTGAAAAATTAAAAATTAATCGGAGAGTGTGAAGCCTTTTAGTCTCTCTCTCTCTCTTTTAGTATAATAAACTATAGAAACTTTTTTTTAGAAGCATTTGGAGAAAAAGGATTTCTTTGGAACAAGAAAAAAAAACTTTTTCCCCTTCTCACCTACTTTCTTTTTCTACACTCTGCAATCATTATGAACTCTCTCTCTTAAGGAGAGAGAGAGAGAAAGTAGAAGAGAAGCTGAAATGAAAAAAAAACCGAGGCATAATATATAGTCAACAGTGCGTACACATAAAAAGATTGAGATTTCAGTTTACTTTTTTTCTATGAACCTTTTTTTGTACACCAAGAGAGAGAGAGAGAAGAGGAGAGAAAGAGAGTGTCTGTATTGTGTAAGTAAAGTACATTTGCAATGTGAGGAAACTCTTTTTCTCTATGCGAATTTTGTACAGTGTGTTTTGGATTGAGTGAGTGACGCAAACTCGGGGAAAAGGAGTTCGGTCTGTTTCGTCGTTGTCCTGGAAGCTTCCTCCTCTCTTCATCTCTCTCTCTCTCTGCTATGGAGATGTGGCTATACATTTTTTGATAGGAGTAAGGAATACTATATTCAGTTGTATTTATAGATTGAGAAAAAAAAGAGAAAGCATTGGATGAGACTCTTTATAATATCTGTACATGCCGCAGTGTACTATATATACAGGGTACACTATATGTATAAAAAAACTACAGAAAGTAGGGGCGGACTGGACTTGTTTTTACCGGGAATATTTTTAATTCACTTAAAATCAGCACTTTTAAAAAATTATTGTTTAGAAGGAATAAATAATTATTAATTTTTTCACAAGTGAAAAGATCACCTCCGACCTTTTTTTATTGTGGAGGAAAATGACACAATGAATACAAAACAAGCACTTTTTGAAACTGGGGACTTTCTCCACGGTGGTCAAAGTGAATGGAGATGGTCTTTTTTTACTTTTTCATCGAGTGTGTTACATTCATACAAATACACAGCGTACATGTTTTTTTTTCTCCTTTGGAGCCACAGCCACAACTTTACAATTTACAAAGGAACGACCCCCGCTACATAAAAAATAGTATTGTGTATTGTATATATATATATATATATATATATATATATATATATATACAAGACTACTTGTAACAGGGGAAAGCAGGAGCTACTTGAATTCACAAATTCTCAATTCCAAATGGGCCCAACTCACGCATCCAAACTTACCTACAAGTACAACTCACACACACAGCATACAAGTCTATGTATGCCTCATATTCAATTGCGGACAATTTAAAAGGAAGAGGATATGGGCATGGGAAATGGAGAGAACGGCTAGCAGTTGGATTTTCACATTATTTTATTTTTTTCCAAAAAAAAGCAACACTTTCCCTTCACTTTTTTTAAACCCAAAACCTTTCCCCTACTCTCTGGTTCTATCTTACCTGTATACATTTTCTAGTGGAGAAAGTTGATACATATGAAAAATGTATTTTCCCAAAAAATGATTAAATGAAATGGACGTCCATGTCCACTGGACGAAAGGCAGGTGGACTAGGGAATGACATGTGATGGGAGTAAAATGTTTCTTCTTTTTTTTGCTTCAAAGAATAATATGATACACCTTTCTCCTGTCACTCTGTGTTTTCATATTATAGATTATACATTATACGTGTGTCTGTGTGTATCTCTGTACTCTGTACACTGTATTTTTTGTCATGCTCGATAGCCCATGTGTTTTTCTCTCTTTTGATATTGATTTGGATGTCTTGCTTTATTTTTCTTCCACCTTTTTTCCTCTCTCTCTCTCTCTTTCTCCAGTATCAAGATCTTGATCCAGTTTTTTTTTCCTGGGAGTTTTTCGTTCTCCTCCTCCATGAAAAAGTGTTTTGTCATATATATGTGTACAATATATATGAGGAGGGTGGGTGTTAGCATTCTTTTTTTGTCTGTTTTTGCTGACCAGGTGGTTTTTTTTCTTTTTCCTTGTGAATTTTTACTAGAATTCGCATTTATTTTCAACACTCTCTCAAAAAACTCAAAACCTCTCCATTTTTTTGTGTGACTGGTGACTGTAACTGTGACTGTGTGGGTGTCTCTCACTCTTTCAGAGAGAGAAGGGACAGATCTTCACTCTTCGTCTACACAAATGGGAAATGGGCATGGATCAATGGACAAAGTGGAGGCTAGAGGATGGACTCTAAGTTCTCCAAGTTATTTTTTTGAGGAGATGGAAGATGCAAAAAAAATAAATTGTCAAAGAGTGATGAATGAACATTATCAAGTGGGGGGAGGAATCACAGTAGAAAAAAATGGAGTAGTTTATTTGGTTATAGCTGTCCTTGGGAAATCCTCGATTACAATATCTTTTTTCCAATATATCAGTATTCTCCGTCTTTTTCTCTTCAAATCTATATAAATTTTATTTGTTGAGCCTCTGCCTCTACACTCCAAAAAAAAGAAAGAAAAGGAGAAAAGTGTTGATGACTTGGCAGGGCAGTTGCCACCATTATGAAAAAAAGTAGAAAAAAAGCATAAGAGGATATTCGTACATACTTAAGTACATAGAATGTAACATTCTTTTTTTTTATTTGTAAAAAAAAGAGAGCACAACCCTTCAAACTTGATCTGGTGTTGGGTGAAAAGTATGGAGCTTCGGATGAATTGTGACGGTTGATTGATTGACAAAAACCTGGGGGTTTTCTACTCAAACTACAAATCTACAAATTCTATGACTTTCTCTCTCTCTCTTTCTCTCTACTATCAAGAAAATAAATATACATGAAGAATTTATAGTCATTTTTTTTGTTAATAGCTAACTATTGTACACACAAAAAAGAGAAAGTCTGGGGAACTTGAATTACATGGTTTTTTACTAGTCTCTGTGGTTTTCTTCTTTCTAAAAAGAGAAAGTAGTTACATGGAATTATAAATAATATAAAGATACAGATATTTCCGTTTTTTCATCCACATTTACCCACACACACTTTCTCCTTTCTTTTGGCTACATAGAGAGAGAGTACTATTATCATGTGTTTCCTCAATCCGGGTCAAATCACCCAGCTGCTTCCTCCTTCCTCCTATCAGTCTATATATCCTTGCTCCCTTATTCTGTAGAGTTGCATTTGTACAGACAGAGACATGAGACGTTTACCTACTCTCTCATACCACAATTATACTAATGTATATGTACCTCATCATTCTTGACTTGAATTTCTATGTCCCTTTTTTTATATCCAGAATGACGATTCCTTTGATCATATTTCTCTTTCGCCCTCTCTTTTTTTTCTAGAGAGAAAAAAGAGAAAGCTCACAACTCTCCAACCTCCAACCTCCCAACTTTCTTTTTCTCTAGAAAGTCTTGTATGCATCTCTACATCCGTCAACTTGCATCTCTTTTTTCTCGGGGTGTATCCAATTCTGACCTCACAAACCAAAGAGAGAGAGAAAAACTTACATTGACTTGAGTTACATGGAGCGAGGTAGGGGTAGAGGCAGAGGGAAGAAAAGTAGAAAACTAAACTAACGATGGGGTCCCAAACAACAATACAGACTACTTATGTACACTGAGAAATGGAGAGTGGAAGCTCGTGATAAATTATCTCGTCGGTTTGAGTCGACAGTTGGGAGAATCCAAATTTAGGTTACTTTTTCTCTCTCTCTTTCTAACCTTTGAGTTTTTTTTTGCCTTGATTCCTTCCAAAAGGGGGGAGTACAAACTACAGGAAAGAGAGAGAGAGAGAAAAAAGTGGAGAAAGTCTATAGAGGTCTAGAAAATAATTCTACACACATAACACATCTACATCATCTTCATCATGATCTTTTAGGATGAAAACTCTCAATCTTTTTTTGGGGGGAGTAATGCCTGGACTCCCCCAAAAGAGTTTTTAGTAGTCTTGTGAGTTTTGGTGTTAAGTCTAGACTTAGACTTAATTTTTTGACCTATACCTTCTTTCTCTCTCTATAATGAGTAAGTGTCTTGTATAAGTTAGAAAGGGAGACTATGATTGGAATTAAATGGTTATTAATGACGTCCATTTTTTGGGGGTTTTTTTTTCTTATTTTCTCAACTTTCTCAAGGAAAAGTCTATTGCCCTTTTTTTGGTATGAAAAAAGATTAATCATTTTGTCTTTTCCTTAATCGAGATTCAGAATAATCTCACCACAGATTGTGGAAGCAGGAAAAGATTGGGAGAAATGGAATCAAACAAGGGGTATGGGTGTGGGGTGTCAAGTGTGAAGATTTTATTTTAATTCAATTTTGTACAATTATTAATTATAATTAAAAATATATATATTAATTTATTTTTATAATATAAATCTTAGACATGATTTTGTGGTCTCTCTTCAAATTTCAGCACATTTTACAAAAAAAAATTCTTAAATAAAATAAATAAATGTCAAAAAAATAATACGTCTTGTGGTTGAGTTTTGGAAATAATTAAAATTAAATTATTGTAATTATGAGACTACACAAAATTTACGAGAGAAATTTCTCTTTGTTAAAATCAAAATTTTGTTTGTTTTTTTGAAATGTGTCTCTCTCTAGGATTAAATTAAGCCAGCCCCACTAAGTAAATCCCGGACTTTCCCCTCTTGAATCTTCCTCGTATTCCAATCATTTTCTATCACCTGCTCGCCTGGAGCAGGTAAACTTTCGTGGGCGAGGGATGCGGCCGTATTTTCATTGCTGTAATTTGTTTCAAAACAAAAAAGACAAAAAAAGAAGAGAGAGGAAATTTAAATGCAACTAAATTCTGTACATTAGGGACTAATTAAATATTGTTATTTAATAAAAATAATTATTCAATATCTTTTTTGATTTGAAAAAATTGGCAAATAAAAGCAATTTTTTTTACCTATAAAAAGGATTCTTAAATTCAATGGGAAGACTTGACTCAAATTTGGCAGTTTCAACGAGGACAGGATTGGTAATTAATTTTTGAAGGGCCTCTCCCCCTCCCCCAATTAAATTTGACCTCACTCTTTGACTCAGATCTCCTTGGCTCGTCATAAACTGCATTAAGTTTCCATTATTATTTTGTACATTGGCAATCTCATCAACACTTTCAATATTCTCTACACGGATGGATGGTTGAGCAACCTGAATCATTCCTTGGGATTGGGATGGTCCTGTGGATGATGTACGTCTCACATTATTGAATACCAAGGGACTTCCCAAATAAAATGAAGTTGTTGCAACTCCTACACAAATTAAGTCAAACAAAAAAAAATTGTAAATATTATTTGCACATGCAATTTTTTGCCAATTTTTTTTTTGTCTATTCCTCCTCTGTACCTTCAAATCCCTGTGGAATAACGGCTGGTAAATTTCTGGAAAATAAAAAATTATTCAAATGAGATTGAGCAAGTTGAAAAACAATGCAAATTAAATTTAAATTGACGGTACTTGTCCCTCTACAGCTATACTACAGACTACAGAGGCTAGAAGGAAAGTGTAATGTGCAGAAAAAAAGGTTTTGTGAGAATCAATAAATTTTGTCAAAAATTCAATTTATAACTACATTTCCCCTACACTTTGACCTCCCAATAGTAGACAAAAAAAGTGACCTTTGCCCTGATATAAAGGCTGACTTGAAATATAAATAAAACTTGATCTCTTACATATTTCTCTTTTTTTATACTAAAAGTTAAAAAGATTCCCCTCCATTTTCTGTACATACTTGAAATTCCATATACGTCGGGGTACAAAAAAAAACTGGAAAAACGGGAGGGGATCAAAGGGAAAAGGCCAGAGTAGTCCACCTCGACTTCGACTTGGAGTAGAAAGTTTACGAGAATAAAAAAAAGCAATAACTAAAAAGACTTGGTTTACAACCCAATGATGAAAATGGCAATGACAGGGGAGAAACCTTTTTTTTCGCAGAATTGCCTTGTACTTATACGTCCTATGTAGTTGTATGTGTTTGCCTAAAGTTGTCAATAAAATTTGGCAATAGTTTTGCAAATTGAGTCAAAGAAGAGAGAGAGAAAGAGTGAATTTTGTAAATTTCAGGGAGGAGATGTGAATTTGGAACGTGGATAATTTTGCATTTAAACGTTTTTTCTCTCTCTCTTTTGAAGAATCAACGACTCTTGTCTTTCTCTCTCTTTTGTGTATAAAAGAGGAAATTGTTCTATTGTGGATTCAGACAAAAACATGTAGTCAGCAAAAAATAACGCTAGCTTATTGTGTATTCAGTACAATTCTCTCTAACTTTGTTTTTTTTCAATTTAATTTAGTGTCCTTTTTGTTACCAAGTCTTGACCATCACGTTTTATTATTTAATTTTAGCTCTCTCTCTCTATGTCTGTGTCTGACCACACACGAAACAAGAGAGAGAAGTGTAGAATTTCAATTTAATTATAGGTTTCATTTTTAACGTGTCATGCATCAGTCCCTCTCTTTTGCCTTTGCCTGTGTCTTTTGCATCTCTTAAAAAAAAGATAAAAGTTTTCAATGTTGTCAATGATTTTTCAACTGTGAAAAAATCTCATAAATGACAAACTTAAAAGAACTGTCCTATGTGTTGTATGGCGTACATATATCTGTACAAATGTTAAAAATAGAGAGATTAATAGTCATAAATAAAATTTCAAGGTGAGATCTATCAAAATCCACAGAATTTTTTTTTTTTGAGGTGGTCATAATATTTTGAAAATAAAAAATGACTAAATTTGTGTTGGTTTTCTCACATACTCTCAAAATATTTTACAAATGTTCCTTCTCTTAAATTCTCCTCTCCCCCCCAAAAACGTGAAGGAGAAGGAGCGCATGAAGCATCAAGGCAAAAAAAAAACAATTTTTATGACAGTTAACTAGACTCGACAGCTGACTAGGGCTAACCCACTGCTGTGTCAAAGACGACAATAGTTTGTAATATTTTTATATAAAAAAAAAGAATATTCAATTTAAACTTCTCTCCCTATCATTTATCATTGTTTACGTATTTTAATTGAAATTAAAGACTGCGACGAATTTTTTTTATATGTTGGAGACCACAGCAGGATTTCTGTCATCTCTGTAAGAAGCCTAGCATGGAGGAATTGACTAAAAAGAGTTTAAAAAAAATTAACTTTTTTTTATGGAGCTACAGGGACAAATTAAAATCCCACTACTCACTCAACTCACTCAACCCACTCTGTTGAACCTTGTTAAAATAATAATTATCGATATTTAAACTGTAGTTAATAATTTTAAATATTTTAATTTGTACACTCTTAAAATTCCCCTTTTTTGTTATCTTTGGTTTATGTGGGGTGAGTAAATTAAAATCAGTGAGAGGGAGGAGGAGGGGAAAATAGTAAATTTATAGCTGATTAACTAGACGTTGGCCATTTGGAATGGAAAATTGGCAAGAGAATTGGCTAAAATATGGGAAATTTAATTATACAGATTGGCGAGGAGTTGATATACATTTATATATATACATATACACACACATACAACACTAAAGTGTAGCTTATTTTGTACAACTTACGTGTAGTAGCCAGGATTTGGTTGTTGTTTCTTTGTACCCTCTGGGTCGGCCATTTTCACGATTATTGGACGAGAGCCTAGTTTAATTAATAAACTCGTTCAGTTTGATTTCATTATAATTAATCACTAGGACTTTAAATATAAAACTAACTATTTATGTTTACATCTACATGTGTTACAAGTACAAATAATTCATTTTCTTGGCTAAAATCCATAACCGTCAATTTAAAAAAATCTCCAAGTCTCTTTAGTCCATTTCCATGTATCATCATAACAATTCAATTTTATCTTGTACATACTCGACTCGTTGGCCATGATAATGAGTCAAAAAATAAAAATTTGTCAAATAAATTATTTTTTTAACTTTACTTTTTTACATCCTCAAAAAAAGCCGTATCTTTTTCTAGTTTTGATTTTTATTTGTACAAACTAGAAAGACGGAGGGGGGAAACAATTTAGTAAAATTATCCACTAAATCGGTTTCTCTCTCTCGTTGAATTACGAAATTTGAAACTTGTTTTTACTGTTTCAAACAGAAAAAAATGGAAGAAACTCAATGTGAATGTCAATAGTAGAAACTGAGAAAATGTCTTGACTTATATTTATCTACGAATTTCACTGATATTTACAGTGAAATTTTTGTCCATGTAAGAGAGAGAAAGAGAGAGAGAAAAAGCAGGGGAAAAGCTTTTCCGGTTGATGCCCTACAACTTGTACAGATACACAAGGTTGATTTGTTGAGCCTATAGGCCTAATTTATTTATATTTGTTTACTTTTCATTTCCTGCCCCCCTTCCTCCATCTCTCTCTTTCTGCCTGTGCCTGTGCATGTACTAATATTGTTCAATATTATTTACTATAAAATGGATTTTCATGTTTACCCGTCCCGTACAGTTGAAATCCTTTAGGGTAGATGGGAAGAGCGGAAGCTACATAAAAATAGGGGACAGAGACAAAAGAAAAAAAAAAAAAGATTATTGACCAATGTTGAACAAGACAAACAACAAATAAAATATTTTGTTTCTTCCGACCCAATTCTTCTTTTTTTGGGAGTTTGGATTTTTTGGACTTGTCCAGGTTTTTGTGTGTGTGTGTCACTGTACAATGTACGAAAGGGGTATTCATTTAAGTGTTAAATATTCAAGTCTTACCAACATAACTATCAATTTGTCTCAGATCGGAAGCCTCAAGTTGTGGACCATTGAGAAAGACCATTCCAGCGGAACTTTTTTGTATTGCCAAGCAAAACAAACTCAGTGAAAATAGGACACACCACAATGATCTTTGACCCACCATTTTTTTTATTGTTGATTAAATTGAGCTGGAATTAAAATTACACAAAAAAACTTTTTTTTATCAATAAACACTTTCTAGAGAGAATAAAATTCACAGAAAACAAAAATTGATTAAAAATCACCTTTTTTGCACTTTTTTTGCAAATAATTTTTGCACTGTAAAAAAAGAAAAATAATTCACTATGAGATACTGGGGATTTAAGTAAAGTTTTGTCTCGAAGAATTTTTCGTCTCGTCTCCTTTGAGGAATGAGGATAAATAAAAAAAGAATTTCAAGTATTTGTATTTCACTACAGACCTGAGTATTTTACTTATGGTTGTTGTTGTGGGGTTGACTGAAAACGTTTACAATGGATCTTCAAGTGGACATTCAAGAGATAGAAGGGCATTGTTGGCCTTTTTATATTTATTCACTTGACCTTGGATATTAGGGAAGTATGACACACCCCAAGCAAAAAAAGAGATACTTTTGAGTATGAGTATTATGTACTAAGTTCCTTTAATCATTTTTGATATAATTTTTTTTTATAAATATTATATTCAACTTAATTCCATAACACGTGTTCTGCACATATCTGTAGGTAACTGTAACTGTGGAAAAATATTTCCCTGCATTGCCTATTCACTCATACACTTGGAATGAGAGGAGCACCAGCTCTTGATTTTTTAACCCCTTTTTTTATTCTTATTTTGTCAATTACTACCTCCTGCTACCTGTGCAAAAATAACTTTTTTTGTGACGTTTGTCTGTAGTGGAGGAATGGTTATTATTTATGTTATTAATTTTTGAATCCCTAGTGGATGTGATGCAATGCCTTGTATAATTTTTAATGTAATGCATTTTCATTATGATTTCCTTTTTTGTATGGATGAGAGTCTTGGAGTCAAAAAATGTGCAATGGCAAATCCTTGTGGAATTTTACTCGATATATTTCGTGTTAACTTGTGGGGAAATTTTGTTTAGTCTTTGGGGAGGGGTTCAATTCAAAGTAATTCTTTACTGGATCCGTGAGAGTCATCAATAATGAAGATTTTATTATTATTTATTGTATGGTGTTTTTCCTTAATGTGATGGTTTCAGGGGAATTTTGAGTCTAAGTAAATTAAATTAAATTTAATTCTAGCATTAGTAAAATTTTAAATAATAAAATAAATGTTTATAAACATCATTACATCATCATAATTAATTACTATCGATAGTAGTAATAATTATGACGATTAAGGATGATTTTGAAGGACCACAAAAAGCGATCTGTGTGGAATCACAATTGGGAATTTTTTTCATAATGCTTTTGAGAGTCTGAAAGAGCAAGTCGAAACTTTCTATATTTGTTTCTAATATTTTTTTTTAAATGAGTTTAATTAAATAAAATTAATACTCAGAATCATAATTAAAGTTTCAAAATGTCAAATCAGACATAGTTTAGGACATGCCCTTTCTGGTGTCACTTGTTTCATTCCTCTATGACCTCTGGGTCAAATCCTATTTCATTTCATCACAATATGGAATAAATCACATTAAGGAAAATAACTCTATCTTCATACCGGATCTGTTTTCTTGAAATCATTTTCTTGAGCTCTATTTCATTTGTTCAAATGGAATTCCCCAATTTTTTTTGAATTGAGAATTTCAATGTGTGACAATACTGTAAAGGGTGTCCGGTTTCAAAAATGATACAAGTTAGATGCGAATTACTGCGCAATTACTTGACCGATTTTCAATT
>JAQIVZ010002362.1:0-21442 GCA_034700945.1 Arrhopalites spinosus
TTGAAGGCTGGTTAATAATTTGGGTTCTGTTTTGTCATTTGAACAGATAAGGAAAATAAAAATGAGACACTGACCCTCCTCTCTGAAGCTCATTAGTCTACTCAATTGGTTAAATTAATTGATTAAATTAATTGGAAAATAAAAATGAGACCCTTCTGCAAGTCTCATTAGCCAGCTTGAACTTGATTGTGAATTAATTAAATTAATTGTGAATATTGTTACTATCTTTATATTAAAATGTTACAAAAATTTTTGAATAAGTAAATTAATAAAAATGATCTGATCTTTACATTTACAAACTGAATTTTATAAAAAAAATTTATTCATATTTGGATAGCACACTAACAAACTAGTTCATTCGGGCATAGTCGACCATTTTAGAATTTAATTGAAATCAATTAAATGGGTAGACGTTTTGTCTCCCCATTTTAAGATACAATTCTGTATAGGATCAATAGGAAAATGGAAAACTTGAAACTTGCATTAGTGTAATGAATTCACGAACAAGACAGGGGCAAATATTTTGTATAATTATAAATTGCATGTCTTGATTAATTGCCATTCCTTATTTTGACATAATTTTGGATTTTAGCGGTCCTCCCTATCCCTGTACAAAATTGAAGGTTGGCTAATAATAAACATTTGCATTGGCATTCCTTCAAGATGTTGACCGTCCTTACACTGACTAATCACAGTGGGGCGGGACAAGAATAATTTGAAAGAGTCCCCACTCACATTAAATTCAGTCATTCCATATTTTAAATTTCATACAGGCTACAATTTCACCATCACGTGTCATTTTCCTGTACACGTTGTTTCATACAAATAGGGCAGTGCGGGTCAAACAAAATATTTAATGAAAGACCTATTTTACCCGCTCTGTCCCAACTTTAGAGGCTGATTTGGGTTTGACTCGATTATAAAAACAGACATGGGTTCCCACAACTCTTGTCGTTTTGAGAGAAATTTTGACAGTCCAAAATTATCCTTCATATAAATTAACGCTGTCACTCCCTTTTCAATTTAATCAACATTTTCTCCTCAACTCTGTCTCAACTAAAGCCCGTCCTGTAGAATTGATACTGTGTTGCATTCCATCACTGTTAAGATAAATATGACTCTAATTAAAATTGTGATTAAAATCCTCATTTTGCTTATTTCACACAATTTAAGTGTGAGTGGAATTCCCAAACATGAGTTTTCTATTCATTATAATGAGTTTGTTACTAAAACACTTGCAAATTATTTCACACTCAATCCAAAGTGGGATCCGTCTATTCTCAGTCTATTTGACCCCTCGGGACTCCATCCACTTCTCACTTTCCTTCAGAATGACCCCAGGACACAATTTCTGCCTCTCAAATTAATTGGAAATTGGAACACAGTCTTGATGAATAATTATTGTCATGATCTTCATTTCCTCTCTCACTACACGAATCACATGATTGAAATCAACTTGAAAATAAATACCAAAGAAATGGCGGCTTTTTTCAAAAAATTTACACTGCAAAGATGTCAACATTACGATAGATTCATTTTAGTTGGCGACCACACCAAAATACAAAATTCATTTCAGTCTCCAATCTTCTTCAATCTGCGCTACAAATTCGGAGTGACTGACAAGGGCGCCATCATTCAAGATCCAAAATTATACACAGGTCACATGGAGTCCATTTTCAATTCGAAAAAGCCGCCATCTTTCATTTCATCGAATACTCAGCTTCTACAGGGAAGGCACTTGACAGTGGCTGCCTGGCGCTATCCAATGTTCACAGAGGTTGACCGCAAAGGTCAAATTACTGGAGGGACTCATTACGTCGTACTGGACTTGCTTCGTCATCGATGTAATTTCACCATGACCGTTGACATTCACAGCTACAAGGGCTCCGGGTATCGATTACCCAACGGGACTTGGACTGGCGCCACGGGGGCTGTCTACTATCGACGTACCAACACAAAATCTTTTTAATTTTAATTAACATTTAATTTCATTTAAAATATTTTATTAGAATTCGACATTGGAATGGTCACAAGCGAGACGTTGGAGCGTCACTCAATAATTGACACGGTGACCTTCCATGTCGCGACCGTCATCTTCGTGACCCGACCAGCCAACGTCGTGATAAAATGGCAAGCGATAGTCTACCCGTACACGCCGGTGGCGTGGTGCCTAATTTTGGTTTCTTATTTGACCGTGAGTGTCACTCTCTACCTTCAACTTTGGTGGGCCAAGGAAGATCACAAAATGTATCAGAGCATCTTCATTCCGTATCAAATCTCTCTGGATCAAGGCTTCGAAGTCCCCATCCCCGCCAGCGTCAAATTTTTGTGTGCCCTCTTCATGTTTTTTGTGGTGATCATCAGCACCGGGTGGAAATCGGATCTTTTGTCTTATTTTTGCTTCCCGCTGGCGGAGGACATCCCGCGGGATTTCGAGGCCCTTGATTTGAGGACAGACTACAAAATAATCTTCAATTATCATGGCGGCACTGCCTTTCGACATTTCGACAAGGCCGAGACTGGGGCGACTCAGAGGATTCGACAAAGATTTCATCTTCAACCGGACACTGTCGCCTGCATCATGACAGCTGTCATGGACCCCACCCGGACTGTTTGTGTCGCATGGGATGCAATGATTGGCTCCACTCTGGCGGGGAATCTGACCTTGGAGAAGGGTGACCTCAAATCAATGGCTGTTTTGTCTAAACCCGCCGTCTCGTTTGTGGCAGGATTCGCCCTGATGAGGAATTCAATTTATACGGAATCGTTTGGAGAGATCACGGCGTGGATGCGGGATTTGGGGATGATCGAAAAAGTATTTCGGGATGGCTACAAAAATTATTCCATCCAAGGCAAGAGTTGGATGAAGTCACAGAAGGAGAGCAAATTTTATCAAGGACTGAGGGAGCACTTGAGGAAGGGACAGGAGAGCGTGAAGCCCTTCAAGATTGAGAATTTAATTGCGACTTTCGTGATTCTCCTCATTGGCTTGGCTGTCTCCTCCATTTTGTATGGAGGAGAAATTTTCAGTTTCAACTATGACAAAATAATTGCATGGTTCAAGGGGCGTAGCCATAAAATAAAGGGGAAAATATATTGTCACACCAAAAAAATAGAAAATCACACCAAATTAAATCGCATCAAATTTATAGGACATCACACCAACAGCGACAAAATCACATCAAATTTATAGAAATTCACAGCAAAATAATTTATCATCACAGTAAATAAAAAATAATTGAGGAAAACAATGGCGATTCCAATCTAGTTTTCATTTTCATTCAACAACTTTTGTTTGGTCGCAAGAAAGTGCTTTGGAAAAACTTTAGGTTAAATTTAATTCTGCCAAAATTTTATTTAAAGGTCCATGATCAAAAATTATAAATTATTGCAACAATTAAGATACTTAATATATTATTTATTTATTCTATTTCAAGCTTCTTGTGTTTTACGCTAATTGAAGCGGGGAAAAATATTTTTTGACCAAGAGTCACATTTTTAAAATTGTTTTAAAATTATTTCAAAACATTTTGAAATACAAATTTAAATTTCCCATACGAGGGCACTATAAAAACTAATTCATATTGGATCCCGACGTCAATCTGAATTTGCACAAATTATGCATATTCGTTTAAGAGCAATCCTGCCTGACAAGGGCTGCTTTAGCCTTCGATGGCCGACCCCGTTTCCTTTTTTGACCAATTGGTATCATGGCGGCTCCAGGTGGCGCTTTTGTGCGTTCAAGTCGAATAGCCAAACCCAACGAGTGCTTGCATCGGTACTCTTTGAAAAATATTGGGCAATTATAAACAAACTTTTCCAAATCATTGTCGACGGTAATGACCCACAGAGCAAGACGAAGTCGTCGAAAATCGGAAAATGAATTCCATTTATTCATTTTTCCTTGGCATTCTTCAATGAGTTCAACGGTGACCGGTTCCTTGTAGAGACTTGATGTCACGTAATACACGCTAGTTCCATTTTCCAAGTCTTCGGATAAAAGTAAAAAATTGCTTGCGGCCCATTGATGAGCCAAATTGCCAGTCCACGAGAGGGAGTTGTTGCAAAAACTTTGGAATTTGGCATCAAGGGATTAGAGGTCCTTGACCAATCAGGTAGGAGTTTGTCTACAAGCATTCCCAAAAATTGTTGAATGGACAGTCTCTCCCGAAAAGTGTATTCATTTTTGATGACACTATTTATCGATTCTACTGCGTTATTGGTACTGGGATTTAAAGGGGCAGCACCTTCGTACCAAAATCGGTGCTCGGTTAACCATTCTTTTTGAAAATCATCCAAAAATTCACCTACGGCCTCATTTAAATTTTCCTGCCATTATTTAAAAAAAGCTCAGACGCCTTGTCGAATTCTTGATTGGATTTAGAGATTTGCAATAATTCAATAATATCCAAAATTTCATTCTTTGTTTCTTTTGTCATTTTTTTGACTTGACATTTTTTGAACATGGAACCAGCATATAATTCTGACAAAATCATCTCCAAATACATTTCTGAATCCATTGGTTATGGCATCCGCTGCATCAGCAATCAAAATGTTGGGACTGTACTCGTAATTGTACATTTGGCGGGACACATGTTTTAAAGTTTGAAAAATAAATTCAGAGTCGTCTTCCGCTTCACCAAAAAAAATAATAATGAAATTAAATTAACCTAAAAAAGATACAATTGTTCACAAAAAAATTGCGCGCGTGGTTTCCGCATTCTGCACTTTTTTGTGTGCGCGTTCTTTAAAGTACAAAAAACCAATATTTCTGTGCCCAATATGTCTGCGCACATTTTTGCGCTATTGTTATTAAATGAGTTTAATTCTTACCATAGCAAATGGCAATCCCAAATGGGTGAAATGTTTCTAGTAAAAATTATTTCATCCTCAAGTTCGCAAACCTAATTTTATAAATTTTCTTTTCATATTTCGATAACGACCTAACAGAGCGCGAAGTATGGAGCCGGCAGCCGGGCTGCTGAAAATACCAAGTTAGCAGCCGGGCTTTTTTCCGGCAGATAAATAAATCAATATGCGGCATAATTACTCTGCCATCCGGCACACACTGATCCGGATTCAATAAAAAAGCGAATATGCTTCAAAGCCATTTTTTCTCATCCATTAGGCCTATCTGACGCTGATATAGGTTCAAAAATTATTAATTTATGATTTTTGGTCATTTTTGTATAATCATCAATTAGCCACTTCTTCATGATCTATGATGACCTCTAGAGGTCATAGGGTTTAACATTTTTACATGACCATAATGTAATGTTTAAAGGTAAGGTCATGAAGCAACTTTTTGTCAATTTTGAAGGAATTCTACAAAAAACTAAATTTTAAGCCTATATGTACATAAGGTAGAATTAATTTTTAAAATAATCCAAAACTCGCTATGCGGCGACCCATATTTGTGAAAGAATGTTCCATAATTAAGACTTAAGAAGGTTCTTTTGGTTCTAGCTTGGAGCAACTTGGAGCTCAAATGTTATGAACAAAATACTATTGCTCCCTTATCACAATGAATTTGACAATTTTCAAAAATTAATTTTTCAAGGAAGGAATTTTTTTAAAATTATGATATTGTAGGGTCAAGTAGAGGACATGTAGAGATACTACTACATATATTTATTTTTCCATATATACCATCTTCAAATATTCAGCCACGTACGCCTTTTTATTGAAGGCGGATCAGTGTGCGGCCGACGCCCCTCCCCCTCCCCAATACTAGACAGAACTCTTCTGCCGCCTATGCCCCGAGATTAGCTCCTCCAAATACCCAGGGAAAATGGTTTTATTTAATTTTAACTTTACTCTTACACAGACACAAAATTATAATAACATTTAATTGCATTTATCTAGTGAAAAGTGATAAGGAGACCCACAACTTGATTTGTAATAAAATCGATAAAATTGAGGGTCGAAATTCGTTCGAGGGTATTAAATTGTCCCACTTTAATCCCAACATTTTCTATTGACTCAACCCTCCGCTCCACCAACTTCCGGTTCTCTTCCCATCTTAGTCGCTGACTGACCTTCAAAATTCTCGCCTTGAACACTTCCATCTTGATTGGCAATGAGAAAGCCTGGTCAAATAAATTGACAAAGTCTGACACACCGTAGAGGCCAGTTATGGTGAAAGTGACAACAAGAATAGGATGGCTGGATGAGGTGAGGGCCTTAATTCCAAAAAAAAGTCCCGTGGTGGACACAACAATCAGAAATTGTTTGTAACAAAAAATGACAAAGGCATAGACTAAATTAAAAAACTTCAACAACAGCTCCAAACTCCTCCCATCCTCAAGTTTCTTACCAACCTCCCTCACTGGAAATTCCTCTGACCTGTAAAAAATTCCAAATTAAATACTCAAGAGAGGTCATGACCCCAAAAATGACTTACTTGAGAGCTTCGATGCGCACATCCAAAAAAGTAGTACAATGATCCACAAAAGCCAACATGACAAAGATACCGTACAGATTGACGGTGAGAGCAAAGACCATTATTAGGGGTTCGTACAAAATCAAGAAAATCAAAATCCCGCCATTTTCATCCCGCCAGGTGGAAGGCAAAGCTGAATAGATGAATTGAAGGGAAGTGGGGTCATACCAATACAGAGCGGGAATGACGGGAGTTATGCCAATGAAGAGAGAGATGGGCAGGTCAATGAGATATAATTCTTGTGCAGAATATGAATTCGAGCCCTTTTCTAAAATGACAAATACCGTAATGTTACCAATTAGAACCTCTCCACCCCCGGCAGTTTAAAAACATTGTACATTGTTTTTGAATTTCGTACTCACCTTCATTGCTAAATTCCAGAGAGTTGAAAATGGCTTGATTTAAATCTGGAGAAATGATGAAGAGAACCACAGCCCACAAGATCATGGTCGTGTAGAAACTTGAGCAGGCAATGTGAAGGCAAAGATGATTCAGTTTGACGTACTCACCCAAAACAAGGGCTTGAAAAAGACGGCCATTTATCCACAAAGTGCTCCCAATTAAATTCACCAACCACCCATAAAACACCCAGCACCGCCATCCAGTGAGAAGAATCCGAATTTTACCAGTTGATAATTCAAATTCCGCGGGATAAATTCCAAGGGAGGAGAGAATGAAGAAGGTGAGATAATTAAACCTCAAATTCTTTTTACGAATCATTTTTTCCTCTCTCTCTCTCTCTCTATTGGGTCTATTTGTTAGTGTTATCTATTTCCACCATTACAAAATTTCAATTTTAAAACAAATGACAATTGAAATGGGTTTTTTAATATTTTTAAATTAAAAAGTTCAAAAAATATCCTTTTTTTTCGTTGTCAACTAACCTGGCCATAGTCAAGTCTGCCAATGCGCCCTAAATTTTAACTACGAAGTTGATGTGGGCAACTAATGAAATTGAACGAGCATCATGTCAATGACACGACGCTGCGTCGTAGTTGACAAACAAAATAAACTTAATTAATTAACTATTTTTAAATACTCCCCTCCAAAATTTAAATGCGCACATAACTATTGATTATCACAAAAAAGATCGGTTTTCAACGTAGGTTTTAAATTAATTTTAACAGTCTTCAGGCAGTAATGTTGTTCAAAAACAGTTTTAGTGTAATAATCAATAGTATGATAACATTTATATGTATATAAATGTATATAAAATTTCGGAATAATCGGAATGGACTCCACTCATCGTCAGGGGAGTATTTAAAAACGAGGATTAATTAAAAAAAATTAATTATTTTCCTTTTAAGAAATCCAGTTAATTTAGTAAAGTTTCACATGAGCAATAATTGCACAATAATGTTTTATTTCCAATAATTATTATTGGAAATTAATTAAATAATTTTTAATATAAATAATTATTTTAAATGTAAAACAATTTTAAAAAAAATTAAAGTCAACGTTTTCAACTCTTGCCTCTGAGTATGTACTCTTACCAGGGTCCCACCTAGCCTGTGGCACCCCCATTACGGCCTAGTTTTATGTCAATATTACATTCTTCAAAGATAATAATAATGGCTTGTCAGTTTTTAAAAATGAATTGTCAGTTTTTGCATAAATGAGCTGTCAGTTTTTGGAAAAAAATAATTGTCAGTACCGACAAATTAATTGTCAGTTTTTGGAAAATGAATTATCAGTTCAACAAAAAAAATTTTATCAGTGTGGAGAATTTATTTTAAAATCATAATAAGCTGCAGGGAAGGTTACAGGCACCAAGGCTTATCACTGGGTCAAATTATCTCCATCTTTTTTACATGGTTCGGATTCTTCATTGGTATCCGGATTATTCATTCGTGGATAATTCGAACCACTTGAAGATAGACAATAGAGTTTCGTATCGAATTAAACTTTTTTGAGATTACGTCAATTCAAACGTCGCGGTCCTACATAATCTCAAAAAATTTCAATTCGATTCGATACATTTGGTAATTTTGTGATTAAAATAATTTAATCACATATCCATCATGGAAAAGTTTAATTTGAAACTAATTCACAATTGCTATTAATTACCTAGTTTAGCAGTAGACAGCTGTACGGTATATGAAATTCTAATAATATTTATAATAATTTACTATCTTCATTTGTTTGATTTGTTAAAGGGAATAATTTTCTTTAGTCACCCTACAAAGTCAACAAACTCACAAACATGTTTGTAGGTTGGGTTAGGTACAATTCTAGGAACAAAAAATTCTGTATAGGCTCTGTTAAACTGGAAAACTTGAAACTTGCATTAGTGTAATCAATTCATGACCAAGAGAGTGACAAATATTTTCTATAGGTAATTATACATTGCATGTCTTGATTAATTGGCATTCGTTGTTTTGGCATAATTTTAGATTTTAGCGGTCCTCCCTGTCCTATAAACATTGCATTGGCGTTCCTTCAAAATTTTGATCGTCCTTCCACTGACTACTCAAAGTAGGGCCTAAGAGGAAAAATGTGACAGAGTCCCCATTCGCATTAAATTCAGTCATTCCATATTTTGTACTTCGGGATGGCTACAAAAATTATTCCATCCAAGGCAAGAGTTGGATGAAGTCACAGAAGGAGAGCAAATTTTATCAAGGACTGAGGGAGCACTTGAGGAAGGGACAGGAGAGCGTGAAGCCCTTCAAGATTGAGAATTTAATTGCGACTTTCGTGATTCTCCTCATTGGCTTGGCTGTCTCCTCCATTTTGTATGGAGGAGAAATTTTCAGTTTCAACTATGACAAAATAATTGAATGGTTCAAGGGGCGTGGCTATAAAATAAATAAATTCCGATCACCAGCACAAGCTAATTAAAGCATTAATTAATAAAAATTATCAATTTTGCTTGTATTTAAATGTAAATAATTATCGAATAGTTGCTTCCCTTACAAGAGAGAAATAAAATGGCTATTTTGACCTCTAGAGGTCAAGGAAAAAGTGACGCCCTTATTTTAAGATGAGAAGGAAGAGCGTGAGGAATTTTTGTGTTGAATTTCAGTTCGGAATAACAAAATGGTGATTAACCCCATATTTAACTGCCGTGTGGTTGATTGATGACAGTATGTAATCTTAATTTAATGTAATTAAAAGCATTTAAAATAATTAAAATATTACGCTTTCAATTATTTTTCAACATACTGGCGTTTTCATTACGAGAGACAACGATAGATTTTTCTCATTCTGTATTTCCTGCACAAAGCCAGTGGGCGTAAAAAGATGATGCGGCGTTCAAGTTGTACAATTAAAATTAATTTCATCAGAATTTAAGTATTTACACTTTAATTGTTAAATCCGCTGAACAATTAATTTTAATAGACAGTCTAGTTCGTTTAGCAGCAGGTTGTATACACATTCCGTGCCCGGAGTGGAAAATGTGTATGCCTGAGAGGAGGCCCGGGCTTTTTCTTAGAAAAGCAAATATTTTTTCAATATAAGAAATTGACAGTGAAAGAGCGAATCTTACCTATACACAGGCAGATTAATTTTAATAATTAAAATTAATCTGCCTGTGTATAGGTAAGATCACAATTATTGTGATGCAAAATTAATGCGTAAATAAATGAAAATTGCATTCACAAAAAAAGTTCAGTTCAATTTCACTGCTTTCTTTGAATTAATCTTACAAAAGGCGATTTGGCACTTAGGCCTTGCGTCCGACGTAAGGGGCGAGAATGAAGCGAATGGTGTCCAAGTCATTTCATTTATGAAACTTTTGCCCCCATTCTCATTTCACTGATCAATTAAAAATTTTTTTAATACTTTTCAACCAAATTATATACATCAAGTGTCCGTAATTAGTAGTAATTAATTTAAATGGAGATAGTGTGTCTACACTACAGTTTAATTAAAATGAGTTAGCTCAATTTTAACGCCGCTCTACAGTTTAGAGGAAGTCAGAGACACCGAAAAAATTTAGAATTCTATTGCGTCTAGATCAAATCGCTGGCTTGCTTGCAAAATCGGACAACCCTGACAGTATGAATGCGTCATCTCTACGCAAGCCTTCGAGTATGCTGCGTCAGGGCTGAAAATCACTTGTCCGATTTTACAAGCAAGCCAGTGAAATATCGTTTGTGTAATTTGTGGATAGTAAATTTAAACTTTTCTAGATACCTCATTGTAGACTATTGTTGTTGATTATTTATGGAACAATTTATTTTCAAAATTAACTAATTAAAGTATGCACCTTCAAATTTTCATAATGGGAATAGACAACAATTACAAGTAGGGTACTAATGACACACCAAATGATACTTGCACTGTAAATTGTCAGTGCCAATGGCCAAATTAATTGAATTAAATTAATTGACTTGTCAATTTCAACTATCTTTAAACTCTCCCCAAAGTCCCCGACTTGAATATCTTGACCTTTGAACTTGTGATGGTGGTCATGGGCTGAAGGTTCATTGTCCAACGGGGAAAAACTTTGTGACATGGAGACCATGGAGGAGAGGAGGTCAATCATGAAAAATATCAATTTTTGCATCATGTACACTCGCAAGAGTCTTTGGAATGACTAGAAACATTCAACTTAATTAATTTTTAATTATTACAATTATTAAGATTTTCAAAAATTTGATTACCTTGATGACCCCAACTAAAAGAACAATTCCAAGAATGAAGCCATTTAAAATTAAGCCCGTGTGAATTATTAACCCAAGAGCCATTCCAACAACGTTAACGTTGAACACTGAAAATTAATCATTTTGTAGTGAATACAAACTTTAATTTTAATCATTCATTGAAATTACAAATGGAACTTGAGATTGCGCCATTTGAAATTACGGGGAGGGAATTGGCAAGGCCCATTTGGTGAAATTTTGGCGAGTTGGTGGCATTTTCCCTTTTTGAAATTCCCGGGCTCTCTTGTGAGTTCACTGTCGAATAATCAAATAAAAGAGTCGAGAAGGTCACACAAATGGCGACAAACAACAAAATGTTGATCATCTAAACACAACAAATAAACAATTTGGTTGAAAATTATTTTAATGACAATTAAAATTTAAATATGATTAAAATTGCATGCTCACAATTTCGGCAACTCCGATTGACAAGGATGCCAGTCGTAGGGCCCTCCCGGACCAACTTTTCATTTTTTATTTCCCGTCACTCACAATTTTAAAAATTGAAGTAGAATTCGATAAATATTTTTTGTATGCAACGTACAAACAACAAGAGTGTAAAAAGTTAACTGGAACGTGCTGGCTATTTAAATTAAACCAACAATTAAAATTACAATAAGTTGCATCAATGAACCAAGAAGCCACCTTGAAATTTATTAATGAGCCAATTTAAATCCTCGTCAAGAATGCTAACAATCCCATTCATATTTCCGCATCAGCTTTTTTACAATATGGTCTTGCCAATTTGCCAATTGAGGAAATGATTACAAAAGCCAAATTTACGGTGTAAATTGTTAATCAGTCTCAAAATAATTAGTTAACAATCTTGAATAAAAAAATTGACATGGATTAAAATGACAGGGCGCCATTAAAATTGCGTTTAAGTTTTTCTTCTGATCGAATTGTGATTATTTTTAAAACATTTTTATTATGACGAGTCGTTTCAATTTAATTTTTAAATTCATTTTAACACGTCAAAATATTCAAAACCTTCCTTGTGTCATGTTTTGGAGATCAGTCAACTAACTACGCATTTATGTTCCAGTTCAATTCAGTGGACCAAGTGGTGTTGAACTTGAGGAATTAACAGTTCAAGGCTAATTCAGAATTAATATTCCAAGAATAAATTGCAAACATTAAATGACACGCCTGACCCGGGTATTACTTTGACTATAAAATAGATTAATTACAAACTAAATACGGTACGAAGCCTTTTACAAAACTGTATTCTTTATTCCGTCGGAAAGACACCGAAATGTCTTCAGTGGCGCAAAATTGAACAAAAAATCCATGAAAAAATGAAAACTGAATTTGATCGGAAACAGAATTCTTTCACAAAAGAAAAAGAAAGTTAAATAATTTCCGACTTTTATTTCCACAATTTTTCACAACATTTTCTTCAATTAAATTAAAAGGGACATTCCGGATGCTCTTTAAACCTATAAAAATAATTAAATTTTCGTTAGTCGTGAGCCAAAGAAATGCACTCATGTTTTGTAGTTACCCGGGTAGAACAGGAAATGATCGGCCAGCCTCTCCCTTGTCCAGTCCCTCCAGCGTCTTCATTTCACTTGCCGTCAGTTCAAACTCCAAAATCTACCCCCACAATTAACCACAATTAAAACTAGTGGCGAATATTTCAAAAAGTTTAAAAAGAGAGAGATGATTTTACTTGAATGTTTTGTTTGAGGCGGTCAGCGTTGGTGCTTTTCGGAATGACCGCGATGCCAAGTTGAGTCAGGAATCGGAGCAAAACTTGTGCGGGCGTTTTTCCATGTCGCCGGGCAATCTCCACCACGTGCTCATCCTCAAACAATGGTGGCACGTGATAGTCCCTACCATCAAATTATCGTTAATTTAATCAATTGAATTGACCTCTTATGACCTCTGAGACTTACATTCCCTTGTAGTTGTAAGTAAGCCGACCGGGGGATCCCAAGGGCCCGTAGGCACAGCACGTGATTTGATGTTTGTGACTGGCAGCAATCCATTCTTTGTTTTGGAAATATAAATGCACCTCAAACTGCAAAATCAAATCCCAATTAAAATATTTAAATGAAATAATTAAAATTCGTACCTGATGGTTGGCTGGGCGGATGCGGGCAATTTTCATGAGGCGGTCCATTTGGGAGGGGTTAAAGTTGGAGATGCCAATGGCCCTGGCCTTGCCGGCGTCGACGAGGAGCTCCATAGCCCGCCAAACGTCCTCAAATTTTGTGGTGGGGTCAATCAAAACTTGACCATCTTTCATGGGGACGACGTCGTCATCGGTCGTGTACTGGAGACCAAATGGCCAGTGCATGAGGTACAGGTCAACGTAGTCCAATTGCAACTTCTTCAAGGAGAGGTCCATAAACTTTGACACCCGCTCCGGCCTCATCCCCGTCCATGGCAACTACCCCGCCCCCACAAAAATATTATCCAATTAGAACACTCCATTTACTATTGACAGCTACAAATCTAACGGGATGACTTTACTGACCTTTGTGACAATGAAGAGGTCCTCCCGTTTGACCTTTCCAGCATCCAAATATTTTTTGAGACTGCGACCCAGTCCTAATCCATTAAATTTTAATTACAATCCAAATTAAAATAATTAACTTAAATGGAAATGAACCTTCTTCGTTTTGGTAGAGGGTCGCCGTGTCAAAGTGACGGAAGCCACAATCCAGCGCCTTCTCTACAGCAGCGTCAATCTCCAGTGGGTCGTCAGCCTAATTAAGAGCCCATCAATTTAATTGTTTAAATTTAATTCCCAATTAAAAGTTAATTTTGCTTAATTTTAAATGAGCTCACCTGCCACATGCCGAGACCGACGATGGGCATTCGCTGGTTGTTGGGGAGTTCAATAAAATCCTTCATCCTGTCCAATCCCTTTCGTCAATATGGAGTGAATTAAAGTTAACTAACCACAATTAAATAATAGTGAACAAAAACGAACCAATTTATAGGCAGGAGAATCAAGTGGCCAATTTAATCTCAATTTAGTTGATGTCCAGCCAACTCGTGACGAATGTGACGATGGAAGTTACAAGAAGTGGAAAGTGGGAGAGATAACAGTTAAAATGCTAAATTGCAGTTAAATTGGAAAACAATTAAATTTAATGTCCTTGAGTGAAATGACCTTCGTCACCTGAAAATTGAGAATTGGTTGGAGAATGGACAGGAGAATGGGGAACATGCCAAAATTGTTATCAATTTGATTGATAGCGGCTCTGACGATGGGAAAGTTAAATGAGATTAACTTTAATTTATTTGACAAGGGAGGGCCCATTGTGGACACGACTAGCTCACTTGTAAAAACCGTATTGTTATACAACTTGTCAATTAAGAGGATGACAATTTAATTAATTAATTGAGCAAACGTCAATCAAAATTAGAATTCTTCACTCATCCATCACTCTAACTGTCAGTTATAATTAATAATGATGAAATATTTAATTATCTTCAGGTGAACAAAGATGATACTGGAACTAATTTAAAATGTTTACAATTAAAATCAACGGAGGAAGAATATTCTCGAACAAATTTGAAATAAATAATTTAGTTGTGATTCTATTAGTTTAAATAAAAAATATTTGTTACATTTCATGCTAATTATTCTTCATTGTGGACGGAAATACCATCGGAATAATTAATTTGACCCCAAAACATTTTCAGTTGTTTAATGAAATGACTTGACGCCGGGAAGAAGTTTTGCTCACCTCATCATTCTCATCATTAAAATGTTTACAATTAAAAGAAGGGAAAATATTATAAATGATAAAATAGTGAGAAATAATTTACTCGTAGAGAAACAAGACGACAATTTAAATATATTGAAGTAATGGTTTAATTATCTTTGAAGTTAATTATTATGACCATAAAGAATTGTCCTTCATGATATTAAATCATCGATTTAACTTGACGCCAAATAGAAACTTTTGTGACCTGTGGGGACTCAGAAACCAAAAGTAATTTTATTCTTCGGGTTGGTCAACATTTGAATAGGACCACAGAAGAGACAGAACAAATAAAAAGGACAGTTCTACAATAAATTGGAGCTTGTTGGGAAATATGAACGGCTGGATTTTGTTATCAATGAAGTGACACAACGAAAGGGTCAATTAAGGATTCATTTCATCCGAAGGTGATGAGAAGTCCCGCCACTTCCTGGGCACAAAAATCCACGAATCGGGGCGTCGACGTCCTCTCCAACGTATTGAAACTTCCAACTTTGACCCCCACTCTCGGAATCCCCCTCATTCTCTTCTCAATGTAGCTCACCAACAATGGCTGGATCAATTTCCGGGTGGCCACCATGACCTCATTCTTGACCCGTCCTATCTCTCCGGGGATCTCAAAGGCGTTTTCGTAGAGGACACAGAAGCAGGTGAACATGTTGAGAGCAATGACGACGTTGAAGAGCCCCAGGAACGGATTGACCCCAAAATGGCGGATGGCAAAGAAACTGCAGACGATCGTCATCGTGAGGGAGACAATTTTGACACAAAAAATAATCAACGCGTGGCTCTCATTAAACAGCCCAATCGCCAACCCCAAATTCCTTGTCTCCTTCACAACCCTCAAAATCAACACCCCACGCTCTTCTCCTTCCCACTTCCTGCCAAAATTATGGAAAAAATTTAAAAACTGGAAAAGAAAATGGACAAGATTTGGAATGGAAATTACCGCTGGGCACGCCGATTCAAAATGTTCCGATTTTGAGCTTCGCATCTGAGGAAGAATAAAAGTTGAGTGACGAGAGTAAAATAACAAATTGAATTCACGTAAGCGATGTTTACCCCCTCTATCATCAGCAACGCCCAAAACCAAACTTTTGTTTGGTAGCTCGAAGGGAGGGCCGCATAGAGAAGCTGCAGTCGCTCCGGGTCAAGGGACATTAGAAAAACGACCCCAATGGCCGTCTCTCCCACCATCGGGGCTAATAAAAGCGTCAACATTTCTTGCTTTGAGTATTCCCGCCAACTCCGAGAACCATTTTGACCTTTTCCTGTGGGGTCATCATTAAAGTGGGTGGTAAATAGCCAGTTGAAGACGGTGACGCTGGTCTCGGAGCGGATGAGGAAGAGGAAGAGGGCCATAATTTGGTTGAGGAGGAAAAAGCAGACGCAACTTAAATGAAAGGGCAAATGCTCCTCCCGAAAGTGACCCTTGACCAGGACAAACTGCACAAACCGAAGGGCCACATAAAGCCAATTGGCCATTGCCAATAAATAAAGGACCCTCCACAGTCCCATTCTCCATCTCGCTTTGGACATGCGAATTGTTCCCTTCTCTTCGTCCACCTCAATGGGCAGCAAATTGCAGAGGGAGAGGACCCGAAGGACCATAAAATTGACCCAATTCTCCCGGCGACTCAACATGACCCTCCACTTCAACTCACAACTCACAACCAAAATTTGAATTTTTTTTCTTGTGATGCTCGTCGTGGCTCAGGGGGATAATGGGGGAAATTGTGCAAGTGACCTGTAATTAAGGTTTTAAGTGTCCTGACACTTGATATTCCCGGGTATCAATTTAAAGAAGGAAAAAAGTTAATTATACTCTGAAGAAGTTGATTGTTGAGCGGGGAATCGATTAAGTTCAGTCATTAACTTTGTCCTGTAATTAAATTAATTGTATGTTGGACATAAAAATAAAGGTAATGGATGAAAATATGGAAATGAAGAATGGCCACTTCCATAATTGCAGGTGCCACAATGGACTCGGGTCTTTGACAGATCAAGTTGATTGACATGTTCATATGCTTCCTGTCACTCTTGACCTTCAACTAAATTGTCCATGAAAACAGAAATTAAACTGCCACAAGTTTGGGTCGATGGGTGCAATTAACAATAATTACCAACAATAAATTGAAATTATCTGTTTATTAAAAAATTGAGCAATTCAAATGGTGGGGAGGGGCGAGTCGAGGACGATGGTCATCAATTGGGCCAGGAGGTGGACACATGGTCCAATGAATAGCAGGAGGATCCAATTGGACTGACCCAGGGTCAACTTTGTGGCACTATTACAACCGTCCTGGTCATCACACGCATGACACGACCTCATGGAAGCAAAGGTAATTTTCTCCACGTGGGACGAGACATGAAACCCGGGCTCTGGGTGGTAGCAGGAAAGAGCCCGGCCCTCCATCTGCTTGTTAAAATATCCCGCCCGAATTACTCCTGTCTCTCCCGCATCGGACACGACGACGACCTTGAGACAGCCCGCGTATCCCCCTGAAATTAACAAAAAGTTTTGTTTTATTTGCAGTTTTGACTCTTGAAATGTAGAGAGAAGAAAGTGAACATACCCTTGAGAGCGACTTGCCCTGTGACCCCGGGAGTTTTGGAGGAGCAGCCAGCCTCAAAACTTTCAACTCCCTCCAAATTTGTACAGTCATGACACCGCATAGCAGACGCCACTGAAAATTCGGATCAATTTTTTAATTTACTCTTCAAGAATGAACACGTGGAAATAAAAATAGAGTAAATGAACTTACCGTGAAAGAATTGGCAGAGAAAGGGAAGACAAATTAAAATTAACTGAATTTTAACTTTAATTAACTTTTGCATTCCTTCAATGTCCTTCCGTTCAACTCCAGTGAGAACAAACAAATTTTTAGTGAAGGACGGAGAAATATTTTCCGGGCGTTGTTGTTGAAGAACTTGCAGAATGGAAGTGGAAGAGAATGAAAGGGAGAATGAAAGAAAGTGGGAGAAAGTGGGTTAACGCATTGGATTGGGATGGAGAAAGTCGGGAAGGAGAGCGGGTCAGTTGTGCGATGGGTGAGGGAAGATAAGGCCTTCACTTTGACAGAGTCCACTCCGAATTTTAATGGCAAGGCTGCGGGGTCACCTGCGTCCAGTTTTATACCCGTGTCCCATTTGATGGCCCATAAATTGGGCCTCCCATGCTTTCTCTTTCCCACTTGAGAAGATGCGAAAACTTTTAATGAAGAGGAAAGATTGGAGTCAATAAAATAAAATGCGAGGAAAGAATTTAAGAGATTGGACAGACAAATGGAACTTTTAATGAATGGGGGTTCATTTATTTTAGTTAAATTGGGGAATTGACAATTGTTCAGGAATATCTGTTGACCTTCCAATTGTTTTGTTTTTACTTCAGTTCAATACAAAATGGAAACCTTAATCATGAAAATGTATTTCCACAAATAAAATTCGTTTGATCGGCGTCCAGGCACTGTAAAATCATTTTTGACTATTCTAAAAATGGAATTATTGAAATTAAATATGAAGCATCTCTTGCATGTGTATAATTTAATTGACATAAAATGGTTGTTTATTATTTAATTTTACCTGTATCTCATTTAAATTCCTGTACAAGTTACTTTCGTTTAAATGAAAAAAAAAATAATACAAAAGTACAAATGTTCATCCCCCACTTCCACGCCATTCAATAATGAAATGCAATCACGGCACGAAATACAAAACAGATGACTGTTGATTAAATTGACAATTATAAACGAAAGTTTGAGTGAGTAATTTAATTAATTTTTTCTCTTCACCAATCAGTTACATAACTTTTTGGTACCATTTTTGCGCAAGTTTGTCTGTTTACTTAATGATTTAACTCCACCCCGTTTTTCTTACATGAAAATGTAGAGATAGCCATCAATCAAACTGCAATTTATTGTTGGTCCGTTCCTCCTGTGGAAACTTCGAGATTTGATAAAGAACCCACAGAATCTCTCCATTCTTCTGTAACACCAGATCCCCTTCATTTAACTTTAGAAAAATTCTGACTCATTTTGCAAAATCCGTCTTGTGTGTATCGACAGACATGACGGGGACATGAAATTCAAATGGCGGAGTCAGACGGTGAGTAGGCCATTTCATTTTTCATGTGCAAACAGTTTAACTTTTCTTCTGCTTAGAATCCCCAATTGTCGAGAAAGACAACGGAGAAGCCCTAAAAGTCCCCACGAAGGAGACGATCACCCTCGAAATTATCAAAAATCGAAACTCTCGATCGAATCGACGACTCGAGTACTTGGCAAAAAGGCTGACCACCAAATTGCCCCCTGGGTCGGCGGAATATTTCCAGAGGGAGGCCAACCGAATTTTGGGCATGTTAAAACAAGTGGAGGACATTTTCCAATTGGACGAGTTGGCTCAGATTGAGAGGGCAGAGTTCACAAAAATGTTTCATGATTTCCAAGGGAAATTCTTCATGGAGGAGGAAGTTGACGGGGGTCAGGAAGAGGAGGAGGATCGGGGACTTCGAAAAGTGTGGAAGATGGAGACGGTGGAATATTTCGGGGAATTGTTCGAGTGGATGGAGGACAATTTTGAGTTCATTCTCCAGAAATTCGAGAGCCAGTTTTCCATTGAGGAGGATGCCATCCAATTTGTTCATCAACGGGCGAGAGAATTAGTTCACGGAATATTCTCACAGTGTGAACCTTAATCTCAATTAGTTAAATAAAGTAAAGGATGTTCATATTTTTAATTATTGTGATATTTTATTTCGTCATTTTCATAAATATGCAAATCCAAGAATTCGTGTCACAAATATTTTTTAAAATTGTAATTAAAAGTCATCAATAAATGTCACGCTTTGACGCCATTCAAATCAATTCAGACCGAAAATTTGATTAAAGACAAATGGAGGAACACAAACAGGAAAGTTTTGATTTTTTTATGGGTCATTTGAAATGGCCGATTTAAAATTGATTAACAATCTCAATTTTCAGAAGAGAGAACTATTAATTACCTAAATTTTGAATGTACAAAATTTTGAAAAGTTGAATTTAATTTTGTCCTCCCGCCAGAAGCTTCGTCAAAAATTCTGAAAAAAAACAAACAAATTTGTTACTCGTTTTAAAACGAGTAAATGAGAGAAGGAAATTATTTAAAAATGAAAGCAATTGAGTTACTGGTGACATGGATTTCGCCATTGTTGTCCTCTCTGGGTGAGATGGCCTTCAACATTTTGTCCAAATCCCTTCGCTCCAACTTCTCCCCTGCAATCCCAAACTCATTAAATCTCTCATTTCATTTTAGATCCGAAATTTATTAGAGAAGCTGACCCAAGTTTTGAAGGATGAGGATGAGTTCGGTGAGGACAATTTTCCCTTTGCCCCGCCGGTCGTAGAGTTTCAGCATCTCCGCAACTGCCGTCAGGCTCCCCATCTCCCCCTCCTTCTTCACATCCTCCAACATTTTCAAAAACTCGTCCCAGCCCACCGTCTTCTCATCTATAATCCCCCCAGTCAATTCTCATCAAGTTTAATAAAAAAATATAATAATTATCTATCTAATTATCTAATTATTATTATTACCACTTGTTAATAATTAACAAGTGGTTTAATTTTACTCTTGCGGGTTGTTCCTCCCAGTTTGGTGATCAAATTTTGAGAGGGGTTGAAGCCAAGGGCCCGGAGGACATGGGCCAAATAAAAGGCGTCCAAATTGCCCTGGTCGTCACAGCCGTACACTTGGAAAGCCACCCTGGCTCCTACTCCGAGATCGCAATTAAATTAAACAAAAAGGGGAAGAAATTTAATAAAATCTGATGGGGGACTTACTCTCGACTTCTTGGGGTGTGAGGTCCGTCTGAAATAGAGACATTTAAATTAAAACAAAGACCAACATTTTGAAATGTTTAATCCGTAAAAATCTAATGGCCAGAATATTATAGAAAATTATAATGGAATTATTGGGGTGTTGACAAAATCCATCTCGCCATCCCTGGATGGATTCTATCTCGCGAGCATATTTTTGGTGAAATGGGTACTGGCTGCAACTTTTATACAAAATGGCGGCCGTATGAGAGTAGAAATGGATTTTGTCACTTTTCCATCTTGCGAGCTAGAAACCAACCCCAAGTCAACATTATGAGTCTCAATGACATCTCCAAGCTACAATTGACCCCAAATAAAATAAACCGGCAATATTTCCCCTCCATCACTCACATTTTAAGCTGATGTGTAGACTCAAACAAAATGGTGGAGCTCTTTGTGCTAATCACCAATGAGAGCACACAAGGGGAAATATTGTGTTTTTTACGTTTTATGTTTACGTTTTAAAAATGAATTTTATTGACCAGCATTTTAAGATAAGTAAAAAGCTTAGTCCCCAAACGTGGGCAATGAGTGTAGCCAAAAGGCATGAGAGAAGGGTAAACCGTATGTTGTACCAAAATGGACTATATATTATACAGGCCCACGAGCTCCAAAACTCGTTCGATTGGCGTTGAGATTAGGGGTTGAAAACCGATTAACCGGTTAACCGAAAAACCGGTTTTTTAGCCATTTTAAAATAACTGAAAAACCGGTTTTTAGATCCTTAAAAAACCGGGTTTTTCGGTTAATTTTCATGTCATTTTTTATGAATTTGTGACC
>JAQIVZ010002363.1:0-21441 GCA_034700945.1 Arrhopalites spinosus
TTGAGATAAGCTATAGGTACAATGTAGAGACTGTCTTAAAATACAATTCTTAGAACTGATACCGTGCCCCCTGGGGCGAAGCACAAACAAAGTATTTGATAAAGTATTTTTTTCAAAATAATTTTCCGTGGTCAAAAAAAACATCGTCCGTGGCCAAAAGAATGTGTTCCGTGGCCAGAAAAAAATATTTAAAAAAATTGAATTATGTGGCCAAAAAAAAGGAATTCGAGGCCAAAAAAAATACAGCCATTGTTTTTTGACTTTTTGACCGCCATGTAATCTGACGACAACTAAAAAGTAAAACTGACAAATTTAAAGTTTAAAATGGATTTTATTCCTCCTCCTCGTCTTCTTCTTCTTCCGTGTCAGCCTCTTCATCTTGCGGAGGCTCTTGGGTCGTTGTTGTTGGACGTGGTGGGGACATTGGTGGGGGAGGAACAAACTGATTGCAACTTGATTGACAACACCCTGGGGGTTGCGGTTTCCGGCACACGTGATCAGGAGGGGCGAAGGCGGAACAAATGAAAGTTCCATCCGGAAAGTTTTCACAGCAAGCATTAAATTCTTCTGCCGTGGTCTCCTTGTAGTCTAGTAAAGGGTCACAGCGATGCAAATTTTGGTGATCTCGAAAAGGTCGTAGGGTTGTTTGTGTCTTAATTTTATATTTAGCGCCTTCGCTGACACCAAGAACAATCGTCATAATCGTCACAAAAATGAAAAGGTGCTGTAAATTAATTTCAAGAATGTTTTAAATTAAACAGAACATTTGAATTTAAATCCGTCAAATTAACCCAAAATTGATTTTATATATTTAAGTAATAGAGTCTCACAAATTTTGCCATGATGAATGTGTGGCTTAATAACTAAAATAAAAAGATGAGAACAATTCCAAGGAGAGACTGAGACTGCCATGTGCTTAAATGTTTTGTTAAAATTCTGGTTTGAAAATGTAAGACACTTTCCAATAAAAAACAAGTTTTTGTGGGTCATTGTGACAACTAAAATGGAGACTTTGGCATTACTTCAACTCCATGTGTCTAGCCATGATTGACAAAAAAATAGATCTGTTTTAAACAAGTTTACTAAAAAGTTATTTAATACCGAAGTTGTATTGGATCAAATATTTAATTATAGATTTGACATGATACTTTGAAATATTCGATATTTACAACTAATTAAATGGAGACTCCCTCTTTTACTCTGAGGGATGATGAAACCATGAAACTTCTTCTGAAATGGCATCCTCATTCACTTTCAGAGGACCCTCCGTTTTAATTAACTTTGCCACTCTTTTCGCTTCTTTATTTTGTTTAGACGTTTTCCCTGTTCTAGGGGCCTCATTAAATGTAGCCGAAGCACCCGCCCCCACACTTTGACTGGAGTAAATTATCTGCCCCCCAGGGACAGATTTGGATATTATTTTCTGTGCCCTTTCTTTTTGCGCACTCAAGACTGGCCTCAATTTGACTGAAGAAATAGAAGAAATATTTTAATTAAAAATGTCAAGAATTTTGTGTGACAAAATATTTTAAACCTGGAGAAACGGTCATTGTTTCGATATGGGTGAGGTTTGCAAGGCCACCCCAAAATGTTTGCACAAAATTAAACATTTTTCCCGCCACTCCGGACATGAAATGGACGATGGGATTGAGTAAGAATCCGGGAGAGTAGTTGTGAGTGTCCGGAGTTGACGAATTTGTTTGAAATTCCTACACGGCCAAAAATAAAAAAATAAATGAAATGAGAGTCACCTGAGTAGCGGAAATTAAATTATACCATGGAGTGACGAACCAAGAGAAGAATTTGTAAAAGTATGAGGAGGAGGTTCATTTGAGCTTGGCACTATTTTCAATTGTTGACAACAAAATTTGTTGTACATTTAATGTACATTCGAAATTAATTAAATGGAATGAAGGCCATAATCAACTTTCTCTTTTATAAAATTATATAACAAAAGTGGGGCTCATAGTAAGAGTTGGAGTTCCTTTGAGTGGCCTTCAACTGGAACATTTTTATTTATTACCAATAGAAAAAACCAATTCTACGAAAAAATATTATACAGATTTTCTAGTTACACATTTGCAGTTAGTTGCAGTTTGCATTGTCCATTTTGAAGGCAAATAAAAATGTAAATGCGATATTTTCCAATCTGAAAATGATGCACTATTGCCTGACGGTCAGCGAAATAATTGATTGGGCATACAACTTGAACGCCGCTAGAAATATTTCCAGACATATTAATCGTTTCAAAATGTATGTATGTGCGCTCAAACAAGATAAAAATGAATTCATTTAATTTATTGTCATTCTCGATCTACATTTGCAAATATAAAAGTATGGAATTATTCATGTCCCTCCTTTAGACTAGACAAACTTTCTAAAGTTTCTACGACTAGCTTGATTTGGATCAAATTGGTCATCAAAGAATTTCACAAAATTTCTACCGTCAAGATATTCCATCAAAGTACCTTGAACCTATAAAAATGAATATGGACAGTTTTGTTAATTAAATAATTAATAATTTAATCTTTTTACTTTTTGTAAATATTAAATGTGGGCACCTGTTTAATGTTTAGATTGTACGAAATGTTCTCTAAAAAACTGGACAGCATTTTAAGCTTGTAGCTCCGTTTCGGATAATTGTGACGTCATGGATCGCCTCAAGGCACAAACTTGACCACAAGACAAGGAAATAAGAAAGAAGAGGAGGAAGGCAGCGAAGACGGAAGATGGGGTCACTATCCAGGACCAAGTGGCGGGACACATTTTGTATTTTAATTGTAAAAAGAGCCCAATTCTATTTAAATGCATAGAATTACATGATGGGACAATTATTTGGTCTGAGAAGAAAGTCTCAACAAAATAACGACCGAGAAAGTGAGCAGCCGCATAATTTTGTGGAGTTGATTCAAGGATATCAATAACACCTCCAGCTTCCGTGTTTCCTCCATTAAGCTTTTATGCGTCTATACACAAAACAAAGAATCGAGTCTTGGAATGGGAGTGGGCACCCATAATTGGGATAACGATGGGTCAGCCATCCCGGGCCGTAGGGCTGTTGACGGGATTTAAAGTGTATCACATTTAAGATCTTTTTAAGGCTTTTAAAATTACGCTGCATGTCATAAAAAATACTGCCCAGCGCAATATTTTATGGTCTCAGTATCAACATGGGGGGTCTCAAATGACGTGGAAGAGGAATCATGAAATATTTATCTACATCAACGAAATGGCTCCTTCCTTGAAATGGCGTGACATTCATGACGACAAGGGTCGAGTAAATTGATTCTAGAAAGTTTTAATTGCCTGGCTTTGAAATGAAAACAAAGGGAATTTATTTAAATGTCATTTAAATATTCTATGAAGTTTCAGGTATCCATTATTTGGAGCCACGATGTCGCCACGATTTCCATGTTTTTAATTTTTAATTTCCGCCACGTGTTCTAATTTTCATGGTCAGCCAATTTACAGTGTAAAAATTTAATTTAATTTGACACTTGATGGACATGGAAGTGACACTGAGTCATGAGGGTCGGCTGGCCAATGGCTTCTGAAATTATTTTCTTTAATTATTTCATCAGTTTTTAATTACCCCCTGTCATTTTGGACAGGCCGGTCCTGATGACGCTGATAGAAATCCCAAAATTGGGAGTCATTTTCATGACTTCGTGTCAGGCTAATGCGACATGACAAAATTTTTGTTAAAAATCCGACATGTTTGTTTTGTTGAACCAAAAGAGGAAAACTGACGAGGCCTTTTAATTTTGAGTCATTTTATTTCTAAAACTTTGTCAAAACAAAAGCCACCATGTTGCATGAGTCCAAATGGTTCAAGTTGAGTTTATTTATTTTGTCGACGACAGTTCTCATTTTTATACAGGTACACTTGAGTTAATATTCTGGGGTTAATTAGGTTTTAATTTAATATTCAAGACTTCCAGAGTGGATGGCTTGCAAGGTGGAAAGTCACGAGACTGGATTAGCCATGAATTTGATGGTGACGACGATGGACTTGTTGCAAAATTAGTTGAGGATATGTTGTCCTCACCTTTGACCTCAGGGTCAAGTCTCCGCGACAAGAGACTGGCTAGGCCAATTGCTTATGGGGCTGTGGATACGTTGCCACCAGAGGAGAGGACAAAATGCCGTAAATTTATTCTGGTCATGGCCAAGAGGCTAATGAAAATATTTAATGGGTGTGTCCAAGAGGTCAAGGGCAAGTACCCTGAGAAGGAAGAGTTTGCCTCACATTTTCAAGTAAGAATCCCTTAATTTTTGAGGCTGGCACTTCCATAATGAGACCTTCACAAGACAATTTACTATTGACAATCGTCACACTGGATAAAAAATAATTGAAATTAAAATAAATAATTGTGGTTCACAGTGTGTCATAAAATGTTCAATGCAGAAAGTGCACATGGTAAGGAATATAACTTAATTAATTTAGTTATGGATTTGAGAGGTCAACATGATTTTTTAGCTGGACGAGGGGTATGGATTTTCAAACACGACGTTTGCGGTGTTTGTGAAGGAACACATTCCCGAAGATTTCCATCCCTTGACTTATCGCCTCTGTGCCAAATGCATCACTGAATTTAGTAAGTCTTTTAAAGCTTTTTAAAAGATGGGGCGGTGTCTCAAAAATTAAATGATGTGAGGCACTTTAATTAAATGAGTCAGGAAATAATGATAATGGACTTAATTATTTGGTGCTCCATTAATTAACACGACATGGATTAAACTCTAGCGGAGCTGGTTAAAAAAGATGACCCCCTTTGCACCATTTTTGGCAACTACATCAAGTACATTTTAATTTCCATTTAAATTGATTTACATTGACAGTTAAATTGTGCATTTCAATTAAAATATGCAAATAATTTTTTAATTATTTCAGGTGCATGCAGGATATCGTCGCTGATGTGAATAAATATTTTCAAAATACTGATTTAATTGAGATGTAATAAATGCAATTGTAATTAATTTTTTTATTTTTCCAGCAATGCAAATCGGAAGATGTCAAATTGTAAAACACAAATGTCAAGCCGTTTATAAGAAGAATCATCATTGTCACTTTAAATTATTTAAATTCCAATTCAAAACTGTAATTTAATTATTTCGCTAGAATTTTAAAATTAATTGTAAAACTATTTTGGATTGACGTCTGTGACGTCATAATAAACAACTTTAAACTCATAACAATGACGAGAATCCAAAGGAATTTGACAATTTTAATTTAATTGCTCTACTCCAAATTTACTCAGACAATCTTGTGGAATTTTGGAATCAAAAGAAATGGACCACGTGGGTTGCAACGCTTGAGGGTCAATGACCTTACATTTACCCCATTCTAATAATGGCATTGAATTGCATGGGCTTGGACTTGACCCTTTTGGTTTCCATCTGCGACTTTCCTTTGTCTCGATATGGGCCGAGGAGTTCCATTCGAGAGGTTTCTAAAAATTTAATTTTTTGAAAAATATTTTTAAAAAACCGAAAATGCGGTCTCAGTATTGTTTAACCTTCGTTTTAGGCTCAGCCACGTGCTTGGGTTTGTTATAAACTCCAAAGGTCCTCATGACCCGTCTCTCAATAGAAGCCAAGTCGAGCTTGACCTTTGAAACTAAATGATTGACATTGAGCAACCCCTTCAAACTGAGAATGTACCCAAAGAGTCCTCCACATATCAGACACACCCTATTACAATTATAGTTTTAAGTTAATGGAAAATGGCAATTAATTTTAATTGCTGACCTTGTGACGTCATTGTAGCGAAAGTCTTTCATGCGTAAGATGGGTTCCATGAGTTCAATAATTTCTCCGTTGAGTCGATCTGGGTCAAAGAATACGAGGTCATTGACGAGATTGAAATCCTGGAGAAGTTTGAGCCCGTGACCCCATGAGAGTGGCGGGCAAGCTCGATGGTAATCGATAGTGTGAGGGTAGTCCAATTCTTTGTAAAATTGTAAGAGAACGCAATCCGCCATGTATTTAATTGAATTCGGGGGCCTCGTTAAAAATTTCAGACTGTCCAGTTGCCATCGACTAAAGGACTATCCAAATTCAAACAATTTTTAATTAATCAACGTAACTACAATTAACTTTATTTACGTCGGGGAAAAACCAGGTTCCGTTTTCTTTCAATGATTTTAGTCCCTCTGCCAATTCCTTTGGGTTTTTGAAGGACACGAGTTCCAACAAGTCTTCTGCCCTTCTTTTAGGTCCACGAAGGCCTTTCTTGACCTCGAGGTCAGCAGCACCCATGGCCTCCATTTCAGTCACAAGTTTTTCAAGGGCCACTTTGTAGTCACTTGCAGGATTATCCACCATTTTGGCCACTTACCTTAATTAATTTAATTCCGAATTAATTAAGTTTAATTAAGACATTTTGCCAATAATCAATTTAAATTGGTGGATCTCTTTGGTGATGGTGGAAAGAATTAAAAAGTAAATTTATTTACAGACAAAATACTAGAACAAGTATGGCGTCAAGACAATCAACTGCTTTGGTTTTAATTATACTTAAATAATTAAAGTACTGGATAATTTACTAAATTATGTGTTCACTAAAATGAACAGCTCCTCCGGTCAATATTTTCATCATGTCAATCCACAAAATTTGAATTTCCATTAAAATTGCGCGCAATTTCTATTTGCCATTAGGACCAAGTGGAATTTGCAATTTTTAAAAGCCTTCCTTTTTAGATTGCTATTAAGGAATTTCTTTTTTAAAAACTCCATTAAATTTTTGTCACTTGAATAACCTTTAACTGAACTAACATTAACAGTCTTACCTGCAACAAGCCCCAAAAGTTGCCCTCTCATATGACTCATTGATCAAGCCAAGTTCATTTTATTTAAATATTTCCTGCACCATGTCAATTAACAATTTAATTATTGTTTCAATTTCATTGTCAATGACAATGACCTCTTTTGGCACCATATTTTCAATGAAAAGTCCAAATTTAAATTTAAACTCGATCCTTGACCCCACCTGCTTCCTCCACTACACATCATTGACCCCTTGGACAAACGACTTGGTGACATTCTCCCTTATTAAAGTACCCATTGTACTCAATTCTGGTACGGACATGGCGGAAGACCGTGATAAATTAATTAGAAGGGTCATGAGACTTTTGAAAAGTCGCGCAGGTCGCACCATCTACGGGGCTAAATTATTTTATTGCTATGTTGCTGTGGTAGAACTCCCTAAATCGGATGAAAATATGCGCCAACTTTATGACATTTTGCGAATTTCCGAGAGAAATATTCATTTGAAACAGCCGTTCCATCTCCTGAATATTTTTTCTCCCATTTTCCCCAAATTCGTTGCATTTCTGAACACTCGTGCGGGATATAACATTTTGTATCCCGTTCTCAAAACAACATTTGCGCGGGTGTACCCAGTCCTCCAACGCCCTCTATTTCTCATGTGGTATGAACCAAGCAAATTAGAGTCAGAGCTTTTTGTTCATGCAGGCGCATGCCTTGTTCTCTTTGGTTCAAGTTTAGCGGGCGCGCGACAAAATTTTCCAATAGCGGAATTTCAATGCACAACAAATTTTTGTAACGTTGAAATGATGCTTTCATATAAAAAGTTGATTGACAATGGTAGAAGCATTTTTTGGAATGCCGACAACATGCCCCCCACATTTTATGAGGTTGCTGACCAGAGGTCGCCATTTGATTCACAAAACCCCGCTGATATTAGACACGCGACAATGAAGTTCATAATTTCTGCTCTGAATGAATCCTACATCTGCAGTGACGTTAAAGTCACAGCAGCGAACCCTTGGTCGCCATTTAGACCCATGGGGTTATCAGTGGACATTCAAATTAGCGAAATTTCGTCTGACGTGTTTGGTGCCTATGCGAGCTTATTAATGACCCAGTGGCATCGTCGTCTTTTTTTGACGGGTCATACTGACCCTTTTAAATTTATAACAAGTGATGGGGTTCACCCATCGAAAACCAATTTCGAAATTTATGTTGACCCCTTCCAAAATTTTGTTTGGTTCAGTCTTTTGGTGGCATTAATTTGTACTGCAGTCGTCAGTAGTGGCGTCCCATCAAAGCCAATAAAATTGACAATAATTGGCAAAGTGGGCTTCAACTTTTTCAAAATTTTTGGAATTTTGGTGGAACAATTTGAATTTGATAAAGAAACTGGGTCGAAAAAGATGATAAAAATTTTAATTACAATTTGGCTATTTATGGGTTTAATAATTACGAATGCGTACAAGGGGGTGGTCAAATCAGAGTATTTAATGGGGTACCCTTATGTGACCTCTTGGAAGAATTTGAACATGAATTTTTCAGGGTGGGTCATGTACACGAGCGACTTGGAACTACAAAGTTCCCAAATTTTTAGTCAAATGGTGCGTCAACGGCTCTACAATTCTCCTTTCTTTCAGGCACAATGGCAATTCGCAACAAGTTTCACAAAATGCGTGCAATTTAATTTGGGGCGATTGTCCCATTGCAATTTCACTGATTGTGATGCAAATGACGAAGCGCTATATCGTAATTGTGTTGGGTCATCCCTGCCATGTCAGAACTGGGTCAATCATTTAATTATTTTGAACAATACAAAGTGGACGGATAATAAGAGTCTGCCATATTTAATTAGGGATGAGCTAACAAAAGAGAAAAGGATTTTGGTAGTGAAGTCACGGGAGTTTGAATATTATTGGAATTATTTTAAATTGGAAATGAGACTCAATTCGACATTAAAATATTCCCACAATCGAAACAGTTTCGATGAGTTTGGATTGCAACCAAGGGGCCTGTACTTGACTCATAGTCTGGACGAGTTCAATGATTTAATTCCACGAAGGGTGGGCCTGTTATTTGACTCTGGAATTTATGAATTTTGGGGAAAGTGGCAAGAGTTGAGATTTTCATTGGGGAAAGTAAAATGGGAGGAGTTTGTGGATGAGAATTTGGCCATTTTTAAACCCTTGTGTTTTGATGGGTCAAACATTGAACTCGTATTTTATTTAAATGGAGTTTGTCTTATTCTGGCCATTTTTAATCTTGTTGGAGAATTGCTTTACAATTTTATTTCCAACTGAGAACTGACTTGACTTACATGAATTATTTTAATTTTAAATATCATAAATTCATAATAACAATAAAGGTAAAATAATTAACATCATTAATTCTGAGGGGAAATTTTTTTATTTAACTGTTATGTGAATTTAATTACATGAAATTTACATTAAAAATTAAAATTAAAAATATTTATTTTATTGTGAGACTTGCACACCAGTCAATATTTTTTGCCGTGAAAAACGCAAGCTGAAAATCCTTAATATTTTTACATGAAAAGGGAATTAAATGATGATTCAATATATTTCATAATCTCAAAGCATGTTAACAGTGTTAACAGCAATTTAATTAATTTAATATTTATTAAATATTATTAAGAAGATTAAAAGTCTTTTTTTTAAGAAATTGCACGCTCGAGACGCCCTTGACTGGCCTCAACTTCAAAATGAGAAAAAAAGGTTTTTTCCAATTTTGCGTCTCCACAATTTTCTCATTTTCTTTGCCTCGAATTTAGTTTAACTGACTTGAAACATAATTATTCGACTCACTAAAAATGGGGAGAGTACACAATAGTTAATTTCGTGTAGTTAGAGTTCTTGATGTTGTGCCCTAATGTAATTTAAATTTGTTCTTTTGTTTGTACACAAGACTAACACAAGACTTGACAAGACAATTCTTTTTTTTTCATTTTCTCATTTTCTCTTTGAAATAATTTCAATTATCCACAATGAATTCTTCATCCTTTTCATCATCACATAAATGTGACCGTTGTGAACTACTCGTAAGTTCCATAAATATTTAAATTGCAATATCCAACTTGTTAAACTTTTTTTTTGGACAAAATAATTTTAGAAATGGAAAACTAACTTGAGACTCTCAAGTTGAGAGCACATAATTGGACTGTTGTTTTAATTTACCATTTAATAAACTTTACAGGCATCCATGATAAGGAAACAAGTTGGAGCTTTCAAAACTCTGGTCAGTCTAAGTCCCAATTTGAGTTGGAGAATTCTCGTGAATAATGTAAAGTCATTTTTTATAATCATCATCACATCATCATTTTTCAACACCTCTATTTTATTCTACATTATGTCATTTTTAGCTGTACTTTGTAATTCTACATGATTATTTAAATGAACAATGGGATTGGGAGAGATTACTTAAAATTTGTGCTCTCAAAAGCATGATGATGATTCTAATCCTTGTTTATTTTACAACAGATTGAAGGACTTGTTGGGAAGAATGAGAAGGAGGATGTTATTGGTCAAATGAAAGCCCTCATTGACTTGACTGAAGATGACAACATCACAACAGCAACTAAAAGTCTGATCTCAACTGTAGATACTACTTCTACTATGGATACTTCTACTAGTGGTGATTTACATAATAATTCCCTATTTTTAAATACTCTTGATAATATTATAAAAAAAATTTAAATAAAATAAGCATCCCCATGTTTGCATTCCAGCCATGATACCGGATATTGATATGAGTCCAAGAAAACGAAAGAAGAAGAACAAGAAGGGATTGAAATTTTCATCGAATAATAATTCATTGACTCCTGAACGACTTGAGGAGGCTAATCAACATATTGGTAAACTTAATATCTAGTTTAAACATGATTTACATTTAATAATTAAAATGTATTATAGTAGTATTCATAACAGTATTTATTTTTTGTAATAGAAAGGAAAGTCAATGGAACTCGTCCCATGTTCGTCTGTCTTTTATGTAATACAGAGTTGACAACTGTACAAGCTGCTGTGAGTTAATTAATAACATGCATTTATTAATAATTTTTCCACTATTTATTCCAAGATTTTTACAAAATTGTAAAATATTATTTTTTTGGAAATTGTGTAGAGACTCCATATCATGAGAGTTCACTACAATTGTAGATTCCATTGTCAGTTCTGTGCTAGGGAGTTTTACGATTATACACATAAAAGGGATCATATTGCCAGAGCCCATGGAGAGCATAGCAGAGCAGCCCATGATGAAGTTAAAGAAAATTCGAACATTAGGAAAACTCCAACAAAAATTAAAATTAAAAAAAAGAAACCAAAAAATGAGCATCCGGAACAAGAATCAAAAGAAAATTTTCCCAAAAGACTTACAAGAGATTGGAGGTCAATAAAAGTTCGGAATGCATGGAAAGATTTTGATTTAAAGGCAGCTCTACAAGCTCGTGTTGTACTGGAACGCATAGATGATTATGACTCTCAAGAGGAGACACTTCTACAAAATGATAGTCAAAATATATTAGATGCTTTACCTCAAGGTGCTCCTAATACTCAAAATCATCAAGAGGATGGACAAATAGTTGTCAAAGTTGACCCCTTTGACATGGTTGATGCGGAACTGTGTCCTCCTCCGCATCAATTGGATGAAGATCAAAATCAATTGGCCTTGTACATGCCCGAAGGTTATAAAGATTATTCTCAAGAATTTCTACAGCCGTCGTATCCTGTCCCTCTATTTGCCATCACCGAACCATCCATGAATTTCATTCCTCCCACCATTCCCGAACCTGAGGTCACGGAGGAACTAACACCAGTCCAGAATGAGAGAACCCCAACAGATGTGATCAATGGTCATATTCGTGAGTCCTTAAAATAATAATTAATTAATTTAAATGGAGAAATACTACCAAGATATTTAATGTATTGTTTTTATGTTTTTAGGGAAAGTACAGATACAGGAAGGGGACCAGTTGGTGCAACGATTCGAGTGTCTGATGTGTGGCCATCATTTCAAAAGTAAAATAACAGCCAGTGGGCATGTACGCAGGACGCATTATATGGAAAGAGATAAATGTTCATGTGGGAAGGATTTTTATAATTCAACTCTCCTCCGAAGACACCAACTTAGGTGTCCAAATATTAATAACCAATCATCACATCAACAAGTGCAATTAATTTAGTTTCATGATGCAATTATTACTTTGTAGTTTTTTGTACGTACTTTTATAGCTTTGATACATCACTTGTGTAATGTACATACAAACTAAGTATACCATATTTTGTCTTATGGCAATGACTTCATACTACCAGAGCATGAATACAAGTCTGAAATTTAATTACTTAAACTTGTAACCATTTTAGAGATTACAATTATATTTCAACATTATTAATCCATTTTTTTGGATTCATTGAATTCTCCTTGTCGAACAAATGTTTGTATTTTTGTTGTAGAATATTTTTCTTGTTATATTCTTTTATGGATAGAAAGATAGTTTAACTTTAATCGATTTAATTTTGTTTGTTCTTCTTATTTAATTGTTTTGCAAGTACCCAACTTGAATTTTATTACTCAATTTAAATGCATTGTTAATTTTAATTTACATTTATGTGCGTTACACAGAAATGATTATTTTTTTGCGTATTATTTACTCAATAAATGTTGACTTTTAAACCATTTTTGGATGGGTTGGCCATATTCCTCCATCCATTTAATGTTCCCTTTTACGATAGACAACGAGTCCCCCAAAATTGAATCTTGACCTGAGAGCTCTCTCTTCAATTTATTTACTAAGGGTTCAAGCTAAATAAATTTTAATTAAAATCTACCCTTTAATTATCTAAAATAATTGACTCACCTGCCCAAGCTCATTTTGTGTACTGTAGAATTCACTTAACGTAGAAATCAACTTGGCCATGGCCTTGTCTCCTATTTTGGACTTTAATTTACTGCCATGAGTCCCAATAATTTCAAGTATTAAGGGACGACCCTTTGAAGTTGCCATTTTTTGAAGGAGAATAGACACATCTGAGTCGTCTACACTTTTTGACCCAAACTCGTCATCTTTGAGCACTTTTTCATTTATAAACCTATTTAATTTTAAAAATCAGAATTAATTAAATAGTCATTTTGAATTAAAGATTTGAAGTTGTACTTTTCGAAAAACTCAAACTGCAGTGAACATGAGAGAGAAGTCAGTAGTCGATTTTTGTGAAGGCTGTAAGAATCAAATTTTGAAAATGCTTTCAAAACAAAATTATCAGCTTCTTGTCCCAACTGACCTAGTCCATGACATAGTACCAAGGATTCAAAATCTGGCGGGATTCTGTAAATAATTTCAAGTTTGTAATTTTACATTCATAGACTTATGTCTATTTTTACATTTCCGCATTTTGAAAATACTTTTTAATTTACATTTCACTCAAATTCTCTGGAGAGGCCATCCAATTTTGGAAACTAGTTTTGGCCAGGTCAAGACATTTTTTACTGCCGAGAGCACAAGCCCAATCCAACAACTTGGCAATGAATATGACCTTTGACCCACTTCCAACTGAATTTAATGGGACGGTCCAATTTAAGAGTTGTCTGTTCAAAACTGCCTCCAATTTGGGTACTAGGTACTCCTAATTACAAAATAATTAATGGTTCATTTATATTAAAAAAGAGATTATTTTGACACTTACCTGAAATTCAGAAGAATTTTGAAATAATTTTCGAAATTTTGTGAAATGAGTGAAGACAGTGTACCACACTATGTGGTAATCTTCATTGTCCAAATATTTTGTCAAATTTAACGCCTTTTCAATTGGTTCATGCCCTGGCAGTACAATATTTTTAAGATTAGAATTTCATTTAATTCGCAAATAATTTTGGTAAATTGTACTTACCAAGTTTGGCAAAATTAAAATAATCATCGATTAATTGACTCCGTGAAAATCCACTCAAATTTTCCACATTCTCTCTCATTCGAGAATGAATTAATTCCAAAAGTTGATCGTCGTAAAAAACACGATAGAATCCTGAATTTTAAATTCAATTAATTTAAAAAACCCACCAAAATAAATATTTTTTTATTACCCATTGCATCTGGATTGAGAAGAAGCCAATTTCCCGCTTGATTTTCAAAACTGGCTCCAGTTAAATTTTTGGGAAGCCACAGAGCAGGGGTGTGATTCTCAAAATGGGGATTATTTTCTCTAACAATGGCGATGGGTACATACCACGTGGTACTGTTGACCCCAATTTGTGTCTTATTGGTCATTTTCTCTTGAGAAATGTACACGTGACTGTCATTCATCTGGGAAACCCTTATCAAAGGGTACCCTGCTTGCAATGTCCACGATTCCATTATTTGGGTCATTGTCAAGTCTCTGGGTATTTTATTTGTCGCCAATTTGTCCAAGATCGAAAAGAATTGACCCTGGGTCACCGACTGATATGCACTGTACAAAGAATTAATTTAAATGGCTCCCAAAATGATTTGAAATATAAAAACTCACTACTGCCGGAGATATACTTGAAAAGCTTGAAAGAGGGTATCTCTTCCTAGAAATCCTTGAATCATTCGTAAAAGAGAGGCGCCCTTGGCGTAGTAAATACTGCCGCCACTATCAAATTTGTCATTGTACACGGGCTCATCCCGCCCAACATCGTAGGACAGTGCCAATTGGGTCTTCTCCCACAACATGATCCCCTGCGTGTCAAATTCGGGAGCCACCTCATTTATGAGGAATGAGACATAGGTGGCAAATCCTTGAATATTTAAACTTAATTTACAGTTAATTAATTTTAATTAGGAAGTACCTTCATTAAGCCAGTAGTTTGAATAATTAAGACACGTGACCAGATTCCCAAACCACATGTGACCCATCTCATGGAATAAAATGGACCACACGCCGTAGCGATCCGACTCGGTTGACTCGTTGTCGTAGAAGAGGATTAGCTTGTCACTAATTCCATTTAATTAATTATTTAAATGTAAGTCTCTTTGATTTTAATTTGACTTACGTATAGGCCACTAGAGAAATGTCCAAAATAGAAAAACCATTTAAATTAATTTCTCAAAGTTAATTTTAAATGTTAAGCTAACCCAATCCCCAATTTTCCATTGCGCCAGCCCCAAAATATTTTTGAGGAAGTGCCAAGTTGTCGATTTTGTACATTTCGTAGGGAAACTTGAAAAGTTTTTCAAAAAATTTCATTGTTTTTGCACCCGCCTCCGCTGGAAACACTCCGCCCTTGCGACCCACAATTTGATGAGGTGGGCCACATATTTTGACTGGTCTCCCTTCAAAAATGGAGGGGTCGGCTGCCTCACAAACAAAATGAGAGACAATAAATGCGACGAGATAAGTTGACATGGGCTTGGTCCGCTTGTAAATATCCCAAACGTAGCCCGTGGGGAGTGCCGGGCTTTTTCAAAAAAATTTACATGTTTTATCCTTGCTCCAAATAGAATTAAAGTTAAACTTACTCAACTACTCCCGTTTTATCAATGGCGGGATTGGCCATGGAATTGAAAATTGTTTGGCGCCCAATGGACATATCGTAAGTTGCTTTGAAGGATGGTTCTAATTAGGAATTAAATTACAATTAAAATTCAACATGGTTGAAATTATTGCCTACCGTCAAAACATGGGAAGGCCCGGCGCGCGCCTTGTGACTCGAAGTGGGTGAGTGCCATTAATCTAAATTAAAATTAAATTAATTGAGGTACAATTAAAAGAGAGTATTTAAAGGGACCTTGTGTCACCATCTGGTGTTTGATACTCGCCCCAATATAAACCCTTTCCATGTTTTCCGTGGGCGATCTGGGCCGTGAAATTGAGGATCAGTTGGTACTTTTACCCTTTAACAAGGGGTGGGTCAAAATGAAAAAATTGGAATTCGTTACACTCGTTGTATGACATCCCCACCATTTTAGTTTGGCTGCCATTGTCGCCATTCAATTTAACTTGATGTAGCTTAATTAAAATTAAAGTCAAATTTATTGTCATTTTAAAATTAATTTAGTAAAATTAAACCTGGACCGAAGTCTCATGAATGAGGAGACTCGAATTCCGATGGAGTGTCACGTGACTTGTAGTTTCATGACAATTGAGTGTAATCTCAATTGACCCGGGAGCTGTGAATTGTTCACTTGGCGCTAAATTTGAATCATTCAACGTGACTCGAATTTTAATTGTGTAGTGTTCCGGGGTAATGGAAGATGGCAAAAACTTTTTGCATGTTTTGAGTGGGGAAGATGGCGATATGGTCGAATTTAATTCTGGCGGGTCAATGGGGGTCACGTAATTTAAAAGAATGAGGAAAAATATAAACTTTATTGTGTTGGCAGTTCTGTCCATTTTGTAAGGATTTTGAGATAGTCACCGAATGAGTTTTAATTTCAATTTGCGAGTTGTACACTAAAATGTGGATGGATGAAATTAAGGGGGGTCATTGAGTTTATGGGGGAGAAGGGTTGAGGTAAGGTTGAGTGGCGCAATGCTGCTTCCCATGCTACCTCCCATATTGCCTCCCATAGTGCCTCCCAATGCTGCCTCCTCATCCCCCGCCCAGAAACGTCCAACGCTGCCACGATTTCTTTTCATGTCAATTTCCCATACTGCCTCCCAATGCTTCCTCCCATGCTACCTCCCATACTGTCTCCCATTAAACAAGGAGTGTTTCCGAAGGAGGTCAGTTTCCCGGTTACCTCGGCATGTCCATCGTACCAAAATTGACCTAACCTTACATAAACAACTATTATCTAAGAAGGTTAGGTTTAATGTCACTAAGATTGACCTGCTGAGGTAATGCGGGAACTAACTTCGATTCAAAGAATCAATTATTTACGGGGGGCAGCATGGGAGGCAGTATGGGAAATTGACATGAGAAGAAATCGTGGCAGCGTTGGACGTTTCTGGCGGGGCATGAGGAGGCAGCAAGGGAGGCAGCATTGGGAGGCAGTATGGGAGGTAGAATGGGAAGCAGCATTGCGCCACTCAACCTTACCTCAACCGGGGAGAAGGCCTTGAGAGGTCAAGTGACACAAACAAGTTTTAGAAAAACAAGTTTTGCTCTTGTCTCCACTTCATATGAGAACCATTAATGAAAATGACATTTTCAATTTATGTTAACGTGATATAATGATACCCATTTTGATCTTTTAATTGAATTTGTGCTAATTGTCATTTTCCATGTACTTTTATTTTAAAGTAACCCACGACACGAGCCTTAAGTCACCCAAGTATGATCTAATCAATTAAAGATGACTCAGGTACGATTTATTATCACGAGTGGCGTCCAACCAGAGCATTAAATTAATTTCTCATTTTTATGACGAATTTCAAAATTTAAAGCCAAAGTACTTAATTTAAAATTATTCATCATTATAGTCAAATAAAAAATAATTACCATAAAAAATAGTTTCAGGTTAAGCTGAGACAAATGATAACTTGAGAGTATTTATTGAATCCACTTACAAAATAATTCAAAATGGGGCAAAAATCATTTTTTTCGAAGACTAAGACCTTTAATAAAAATTAATTTAGCCATCACAATTAAAGTCAATAATAATTACTACGAGTGGAAAATAATTTAAAAATAAGTTTAAGAGATGACACAAGCCCGCCGTGACTCGGAGGAAGGGCTTTCTTGAATGTAGGCGTAGAGAAAATGGAATTGGTGGGGTTTGAGGAGTCCCCTTCGATCGTCATCAAATTGACTCAAAAGGGTCCGCACATATTTCTCGGTGAAGGTACACTCAGGAAATAGGTCAGTGAGGAGGGTCAACAATCGTTTCTCATCGAGGAGTCCCTTGTCGTCACAATATTTCCTAAATATTTCATTCGCCTCCTTCTCCAGTGGGTCACCCATCCCGTCCCCTTCTTTGTCCCCGTCTTTCTAATTTAAATAGAATTAAGTATATTATTATTTTAAAATATCAAAAAATGGAATACCTTGAAATTGGGTCACTTTTCCCTTCAAGGGAATTTTAGTGGGAGTGCATCGAGTGTCAGCTCGTGGGGAATGAATTTGACTGTTTATTTGAGGGGAGACCAATTGTTTTTGTGGCACAACCAAAATAATTGATGGAGGTGCACGTCTCATTAGGCAGGGGAGAGTGACAAGCATGAATGAGGTTCAGAGAAAAGAGAATAACAAACATTGGAGTTCATGAATAACATTTATTTTGTTGACCAAGCAGCCCTCCCCCCCCCCCATTTCATGGCACATTTCCATTAGACAACATTTTTCTGTCCTTCAATTTATTTGTTTTTGTTCAAGTGACCCCACGCAACTTGTTTTCTCTTATTGCGATTATTCTAAACGCAATTTTCCAATGAGGATGAGAAATTATGACAATCAATATCCCAAAGTCTTGGGTCCTCGTTGGTATAGAAATTATAGGGGAGTCGGGAATCTGCCAACAAGTCTGCCAACAAGGCGGTCCTGGTCAAGGCCATGTACACTCTATGCGCCGAAGAGCAAAAGGACCCTTTTCATCAAGGCCATATGTATGTATTATTGCTCTGTGGTTCCTGGCCACATAAAAATTATATAACCATTGTAAACAAGGAGTAGAAAATGGGTGTAAAACGGCGGTTTTCTTTTATTGCAACATTTTGGTTTTGTTGTTGCTCTTCTGGCCTACTATTAATTTACCTAAATGGTGCTCACAATCCCTTTCCGATTTGGAATTTCCATTTAGCAAGTAAATTGTGGGCCAGTAGAACCGAGCTGGAAAGTATTAATCTGGGTGCGTTTATTCATATCGTGTAATTAATGGTTTTTAAAAATTAACATATCTTTTTATCCATAGAAAATTATCTTGTGGATACCCCGGGTTGTAAAATCAGAAAGACCCTTTTATGGCTAGAATTTTATACCAAAAACAATGGATGGGAAAAATGGAAAACAAATGGGGCCTTCAATTGTACCAAAGAACCTCATTTCTTATCGTTAGTTAAGGGCCACGAAAATCGTGTATGTTATTTTATATACCCTCAGTCATATATGACCTTGCATTTTGAAATCTAAATGTGTTTATTATTTTGCAATTTGGCTCTAGTTGGCAGAAATAAAGTGTGACCACTATCCATGTACTCTATGGAACCGCAACTGATGGGCCAACGATTCGTACAGGTAAAAGTTTCCTGTTAATGAGTTTGCTCACAATAAATGTACAAATTGCCTCGACGTCAAAAATGACTCGAGAAAAAAGTATGTGTATATTTCAGCGAAAATATTGTGTATCGCGCCTTCAATGATTTTTTATGAGTGTATTTATTACTTGTCCCCAATACTTTTAAAGTTGTGAATCAAAATTTTCAGGAAAATGGAACTGGAATCTGTTTTCACAAAAAATGTTGACATCTCCAATATTGAGCATTTAATGGTCACGTGTAAAAATATCTCAAATTATGTGGCCACAATTCCAGAATTCAAGGTGGCGCACAAAGTAAACTATTGGAAGAATTTTTTTGAGACAAAAAGGGCCAAAATTCCAAAGAGCGTTCTGTTCATTGATTTTGAATCCACTTCTCGCTCTCATTTCTATCGAAGCATGCCAAAAACATTAAAAGAAATGGAGGCTTTGAAGTTTGTTGACTTTCAAGGATACCCCTCAATTTATCCCGCTACTCACTTTAATTGTGAGGCCCTTTTATTGGGCTGCCGTGACTCCGAACTTAAAAACCTGCGCCGGCCGGACGGATCTAAAAACTTGGATGAATGTCCATTTATTTGGGAAAAGTTTGATAATCATAATTACATCACCCTCCATTTTGAATACTCTACAGGTATTTTCAACCACCTTGGTAGAGGCGGTTTTGGAAAAGAACCTTGTCACTACTATTTGCGACCACTGGTTGACGCCTTCAACAGTAAAAGCCAAGGAAAAACGATAATCAACAGATGGCGTTTTAATTACAAAATGTTATTTGTTGAATTTCATTTCCATTTTAGGAATGTCCTTCGTCTAACTTCCCTCAGTTACAACTTGATTATCTGAAACGATTTTTAACTCAATTCCAACAAACACCGACATTCAGTTTTGTGTGGTTTGGCTCTTACACTTTTACGTTCAATCCTTATGGCTTGCCGCAATTAGACAACGATTTTGCATCTTTCTTTAAATTCGTTCAAAACTTCCCACATATTTTAGAAAATTACGTGATTGTTTTAGTTGGCGATCACGGAGACCGTTTTAAGTTATTTGGAAGCAATTCCACTCTTGAAGGGTTTATGGAACGAATGTTACCGCCGTTATTTTTGTGCGCACCCAACAGTCTCGTAAAAGAAGCCCCAAGTTTAAATGTGCGCCAGGTTTTGGAGGTTAATTCCAAACGACTCATTTCCCCTCTGGATGTTCACCACACCCTTCTACATACTTTAGCCCTTAGCTTTGATCCCAATTTAAAATTTAATGCCACCATGTCCGATAGGTCAAGTTTGTTTGTTGAAGCGCCAAAAGAAAAAAATTGTGGGACAATTGGGATAGACACCGCCTTTTGTACTTGCGACCTAGATGCAGCAGAAGCGGTTCAAGATTCTTTTGTCATTGACCGTCTAATTCGGTTTTCAGTCAAGTAATTAAATGAAATTGTAGCCAATTAAAGTTATGCAAAAAAATGTCGTGAATGGGAAATGGTTCCGCGGATCTTAATTTTTGCGTACATTAGAATCTTGAATATCTCCATTAAATTTTAATTATTTTGCACATTAAATTTTTGTACAGTAGATTCTTGAAATTGTACATTAGATTTCTTTGTTTTGTACATCAGTCTACTTGCGTAAACTTGTACATTAGATTTTAATGATCTTGTACATTATATATTATTTATCTTGTACATGGACTAATCGTACATTAGAATTATGTTTGTGTACATTGCATGTTGTTGTTCTGTATATTAATTTTAATCCTTTTTTTAATCTGGGGCAAGCTACGGGGAAGTTTTTCATTTTTTAAAGAACCTTTTCAACTTTGTAGGTTTAAGATAATGCCTTTACTCTTTGTCCATGCCTTTCTAATGTACATTGTACTACATTGTATTTCAAGAAAGCCAAAAATACTAAGTTTGGGTTTGGGTGAGTCAGCTCATTGTCCTTCCGCCATTTTGCACGAGGCTCTCATGCCGTTCACAACGAAATCATCGCTCAACAAAACTTTTTCACAAAATTGGAATTCAACATTTAATTCATTTCCAAGTGGGCAGAAATAGTTTCTTGTAAGTTGATGGTTCTTTTAATAATATTTACAATTATTGAGCTATAAATGAAATTAAAAAATGGAAATTAACTTTTTTTGTTATGAAACTTAATTTCTGATTTTTTTAGAAAATGAACAACAGTAATGGTGACTCAGATAGTGCAGATGAATTCGATGACTTTCAGGATATGCCACGTCAAAGCCAATTAAGTGTTGAGTCTAATTTGGGGACTAAAAGGGCCGAAAAAGGGCCGAGAAAAGTTGTGAGTAGAGAGTGGCGGGAAATCAAAAATTGTGAAACCCTCAAAGAAGCAGAAGAATACTTAAGTGGGCAGCATCAATGGGACGCTCGATTTACCAATGAGTCACTATCAGGAACTAAGACGAGGTACTACTACTGCAAAAAATACAGAAAAGATGGGTGCAAAGCCGCTATGTATCTGCATTTGGACTCCACA
>JAQIVZ010002364.1:0-21438 GCA_034700945.1 Arrhopalites spinosus
TGGATACTACGACTAGTCCCTCCTCAACTCTTACAAAATTCCATTCTCCGTCTGAGTTTTAATCACAATTAAAAAAAACAGCACAATATAAAAATAATTTCAAAATTTTAGTTTTATTTTGGCAAATCTTTGACTCGTTCATTGTATTATATCAAGTTGACAATAAATAAGACCGGAAAGTTTTATTTAAAGAAATCCAATACATTTATATTGGCCAACATTACCGACTATGTTGAGAAAGTATAATTGATTAATTGTTCAAGTGGTGACTAAAAATTGTAGGAGTTGTTAAACAGTACAGAAATTTTTTTCTTTAAAAAATGATAGATTTCAGTCACATCCTTGACAGTCCAATTTACATTCTCTTCTAAATTGTCTATTCCATAATTTAACAAAGAAAACTTAAATTTTATAGAGAGAGAGTACAATTAGACAATTAAACAGACTCATTGGATGAAATCTATAGAAAGACTCGATTATTACATGACATCATGGGACATGATATATTAAATATTAGAGACAAGTATTATAGCTCATGCTTAACACTTAAAGTAATAATTTAATAATAATAAATTAATATAATAAATTAGGAATACATAATTGTATAAGTGGAAGAAGTTAGTTAACAAGCGCATAGTTACAGATACTCATGATTCATACTTTACAAAGAGTCTTATACTCATCCGCCGAATTAAATTGTAGGAAGTGGTATGTACATATTTTTAATTAAATAAGACTGCTGGCTAACATGGTAGGTTAACTTTTCACTACTCAGACTGCGCTAAATTAACGATGTATGTAGTTCTAAGTTATAAATATTTATAATATTGAACGATTGATCCATTAAATGTAATAATTGTTGCATTATCAGCCTCAACGTTACCTAAGACTGAACTCATTGCACAAGAATTATCTCATAGGAAATTGTAATTAATAGAAAATATAACAGCGTCAAAGCAAAACAATAATAATGTAAGACAACAATATATCTTATATTAATATATAGAATATCATTTAAAATTAACTATGATGATAAAATTTACTATCATTTAATTATTGATTATAATTTTTTAAAGCTATGGACTGTGACGGTTAACTTGAGTATCGTGATGAAAGTGGTTTAAATATAGAATCACATGTTCCAAAGTTTCTAAAATTCTGAATTCATATACCCCATTTTTCCTAGCATAAAATAGGAAAGAAGCAGTGAAAGTTTTTAAATGACTGACTGGAAGTCCATTAAAAAAATTATTATTACATATTGAAGAAATCCATTCGTTCCTTGGATGGAGTTTAAATTTTATATGGTAATAATGACCTGCCTTTTATTTGCAGATCATGAGGGGGTAAATTTTTTCATGTCATACTATAAGAGTTTCACATGGGTCAAAATTCCTTAATAAATGTATGTTGAATGAACAAATATAACATATATGTACTTTTTAATACATAATTTTATAATTTGCCATTCTAAGAGATTCAAGTTGGTCGTATATTTTAAAAAGACTAAAATGTAAGATTTGCCGTAAATGACGACAAGAATATACGGAGAATATAAAGAGATTTCATAAATTCATTAATATTGTACTACAATTGTAAGGTTATTGCTACTTTATGTGTGGCAGACATGTTACATTTCAGTGTTAGAAATATTAAGTCGTAATAATCTCAGCGTCGAGTTTTACAAGCAAAATGTCTGTTTCGTTCCATTGATATCCCTGAGCATTCCCTACTTTACATTATAAACGTAGTTAATTTATGTTTCATTACTTTAACATAGGAATTGGACTGGAAGATTCGACTTGAGTCATTCTAATATTATTATCATAAATATTAAACCTACATAACTAGTATTAAGTGCTAAATGATAACAATATATTATATAGTTATAGTAATTTTAAAATTGAAAAAAAATTATTCAAAACAATGATCTGTTATCAGTTATACCCATGTATGTAGTTTGCGTTTTTTCATTTTTATAAAATATTGTGGTAAAACATTTTTGCTGCCTACCTCAAATCACAAATCATCGTCACCAATGCCTGCAAAAGCACTATTCTCACGGAAAATATTATCAGTGGAACTAGGTGAGTTCATGAGATCTGAAATTTAAAACAGGGAGATTCCATTACTCATTAAAATTTAGTTGGCAAAATTATTAAATACCTTTGTTTCAAAGAAAGAGAAATAAGGCAACACACTCACCTGAACTTGTAAGCATGAGAGAATTTTGTCGTCGAAGACTATTATTGGAAGGACGGCTTAATGGCACATCACATGAATTATGTCTCGAAAGTGATGAAGTTGGTGTTACACCACCACTACAACCATTTGACATGCTACTAGACGATGGACTTTCACTTCCCGATGATCCATTCGTTGTCGTCACAGTGGAGCTACCTACTATTACATCCTCATTAATGGGAACCTGTTCACCATCTCTTTTTATGTAGTAGAATATTGTTCGCACGGACCGAACCTATATGGTGTAAAAAATTCAGATAAAAATTAACAACATTTTATCTTTGATTACTTAATTTTACATAAAAAATTTCTGATAAAAATAAGATTTTTTTTGAAAATATCAGGAATCTGATATGTCATCAATAAGTATATTTACACAAACTAATCATAAATTATTTTTTAAAATCAACAAACCCCAATCAGAGAAGGTGTTGACGGATGAGATTTAGAAACCATATTAGCAACCTAAAATTGTAATGTAAGAAGACATTTAGAAACCATAAAAATAAATACTGAAAAAGTAAACGTGAGATTTCTCACCATTTCTTGCAAACATACAGCCATGATGACAGCCTGAAAAATATTGTTATAAATGAAAAAATAATAGGTAATTAGGAAAAACAACCAAAAATATTATTCAACACCAACATACCTGTTCTGAAGTAATCGTTATCCATTCTAGTTTGTCTTTTGACTGGAGGTACTCAAAAGCTAGTTCCGAAAGGACTTTTCCCGAATTATCCTAGTGATTTAATTTTTTTTAGAAAACAAGTAGGTACTTTTCTCACCATAAATTAGTTGCCTATAAATTTTGTAAAAATGTGATAGATCCAGTCTACTTACATGATGCAGGGTAATTCTCCAACATTTCATTCTGGTAACTAAACGAAGTACGGGAGTAAACATAATAAATAAAAAGGTGTTGTTTTTTAAGTACATACGGTCCACAATTAAAGAATCAATTTTTTAAAAAATACTTAATAGGGCCTCTAACCTTTAAATATACTTTCTTCTCTTCTTGGTGTGAGGAAGATCAGATCCCTGTTACCGATGTAGATAGTTAAATCTATTGCGAAAGCAATTTTTAAAATAAAATCATATTATTTTAGGAGACTTTAGTTAATTTATGAATGCAATCTTCTTATAAATGTTTAATGTTACTCTAGGAAAAAATTGAGCTCTTACTATTGGTGGGTTGTTGAAAATCACATTGACCTTTGACGATCGACTGTTAAAAATGAATAATATTTTAGCCTATGATGTCAAATTGCTAAATAATACAAACTAAAAATTGTCAATAATAAAAAATTAATTACATTGTTGGAAAACTTCATAAAACCATAATACTTCAGTCGTTGAGCAGCTCGAACATACTATAGAAAAATAAATAATATTTCAACATTTATTTTCAATTATTGTTTGACATGTTGACCAAAATGTATCGTATGTTTCATACGTCTCTCTTGTTGCCTTGAGATTGGAGGGAGGTGAGTTGCTTGAGACTCTCCTAGAATTTATAATATAAATTTTGTATTATTATTATTGTTTTTCATAAAAATTAGATTTAACTTAATTGGTACAATTACAAGGGGAAAATACGCACCTTTGGAACTGATATCCATCCATTTTCGATATCTGATACAGTCTGAACATATATCCTAAAAGACGATAAAATTTGGATAACAATTTGTTTGTACTTTAAAGAAAACTGAGATATAACTTGAACTTACAAGTGGAGTGCAAATTTATCATCAATTAAGAGGTCGTCAATACTCAGGTCCCAAGTACTGTACAAGTACACACATTATTTATATTAGAACATGTTCAGTATGTCCAAGAAATATGTATCTCATTGCCATATTAACAGTTACCATTTACGAAGAACTATTCGATGATCGCTACTAAGCCATTTGAGAGATGTGTATGGAGATTCAAAATCCTAAATTATGACAAAAAATGAAATATTTATACTGGAATCACCGATAGTGACTTAATGAATAGAGAGCGAGTAGGTAATTAATGTATATTGACTTTGAAATCAAAATAAAATTGTCACCTCTAATTTTCGCAAGACTATCCATGTACCGTCAGCACTGAAAAAAAAACAAAGTCATTAGGATTCCGTTTACAACAAAATAAAAAAAATGTCAAAATGTACCAAATACCCAACTACAGTTAAGTTAATTATAAATTTAGTGTTGTAACTTACTCTCGACGAAATATATACAGGGCAAAGTATTCGACAAAGTCCTCACGTAGTTTTAATTCTCGTGTAACGCCTGTGTAAATGTCAAATGACAACATGAAATACATGACATAAATGTAGGACGTTGATTTTCAGGACATGAAATAATTTAATCCATAAATTCCATTGGAAATCATAAAATAAAACTTACTTTTTAGTAATGCTGACGTTGATGAATTATTCCACACATCGAGAGTTACTTTATGTCCATTGGGTAGAAAGACATCGACTGGTACAAGCCTAGCATTAAATTATGATGCAAGTTTAAATAACGTAAATTTTAAATTGTAAACTGGTATTGAAATGAAATTGAATTCAGTACCCGTTTAGCTTGTGTGGTGAGTCAATTAAAACTGGAGAGCCAATGTGATTGTATGTCTCATGTTGAGCTAATCGAAGAAATCCCGTAAAGAGATCTGAAAATAGAAATTTATTAAAGAAGCCCCATAAAAATATTTATTCTGATACTATGATACTGTAGTAGTAACAACGATCTGAATTTCTTCCTACTATTAACTAAAAATCAACTTACTTGAATTGGCTACTTCAATATTTTGACTAGCTGCAATGACATAAAAAATCAAAATGAGACGCTCTCCCAAAATAATGTTGATGGTCCTCTCACAAGAATAAAATTGAAAATGTTCATATTTCTTTGCTTACCATTCTGAATATATTTCTCTAAAGCACTTCTTCTCTCCTCTATAATGACACAAATGAATAAATTCTCCATTAGAACATGTAATTATTTCACAATCTTTTGTGTGACTAATCATATTAATAAACTAGCACTTTAATTAATTTACTGCTTACCTAATTGAGCTGCTGACAATGCTGAAAGAGAGAGAGAAAAATCAAATTAAAAACTATTCTGCTTGGTAACTAAGATTATCAAATTTTGATATTAGACATGTAAGACTTGTTATATAATCTTTGTAGGTCATGTTGTATACCACAAATTACAAAAATAAAATAAAAATAAAATAACTTACACAGAAATTTTTTGGGTGGAAATGAGGGCAGCTTTCCAAATTCTTTTCGAAGTTGCTCATGTAGTCCAAGCACTTGTCTGTATCGTAGAGCACAATGAAAGTTACCATTGATGTGGACATTATAAACCTGTCACAAAAATATTAAAATGAAACAAAACTTTGTATTTAAACATGATACTTTAATAAATGTAAAAGAATAATTTCAACAAAATAAGTTAAAGTAACTTTTAACTTACCAGGTAACTAGAGTCATTTGTTTTAACCTCTTGACTATCCGGAATTGAGAAATGCATGATTTCGATATGAATTAGCTGTCAAGAAGAAGGGACTCTTTTGACGAATAATAATAATTATTCGTTTGTACATGTAATATTTATTTAGTAAATACACAATTTTGATCAGACTTTGAAAAAAAAACAATTTTTTTGTGAAATATTTTCTCCTATTTCACAAAAAATAGCTTGGCTTCACCATCACAAAATAACACGGACTATATTTGATGGAAGAAAAAGGTCAAGATAGTATTTATTCTGATGACTGAATTTGTTGACAAATACTTTTATTTTTACTGTTACATTCCCTTGGGCTTTAACTCTTCTGCCTCCTCTAACATTTGAATGGGAAGACTGTAGGAAAATTCGTGTGAAAGTCCTGCCTATGTACTTGAGTATATACGGCTGATTCCTTTGCGTCAATACACAACTTTAATAATGGTCTGAATCAATAAACCTGTCACAATATTTTATAGTCCTCAATCTTTTCTAGTCTTAACGGCATTTAATCAAATTTAAGCCACCTTGAAGTTGCCTTGAACATCCTCATTTCTCGTTTAAATGCAAATGTACCATTTGAAAATTTTCATATTCGCAATGCAGCTATTTATTATGTACTAGGAATTACTAGGATGGATTAATATGCTCACAAATGAATGTAAGTACATTAAATGTACTTACTAGGACGATGGTTACATAATGTGTATTTACAAAAATAAAAATGACACAAGTTGTACGTAACAATCCCAGGTGTACGTACGTCGTACTGGGTACTACGTACCTTCTGGACAATTTAAATGACTGACTACGAAACTTTTATTTTTTCATCATGTGTATATACAGAGTCACATTACAGCTTGAATTTAGTAATTATTTGAACCAACGGATAGTTTCAATTAATAATAATAGTAATATATAGTTTAAAGGATTCTACTTTTAAATTTTTTTTCATCACGATTTATCTCTTTTCCCATTCTTCACGTTCCTTCACTTCCTTTTCTACTTCCCGAATGTAGGGTTCCAAGTAATAGTCCTCCTGTAACACGATGTACAATGGTGTCAACAGATAATTTTTATAAAAAATAATAATATGTAGTATTTTATAAATAAACAGTTTGTAGTATTTACGTCTTCGTATTGAAGCCATTGCTCCTTCGGAAGTTTCTGTTTCAACATGGATAGTTGTATGGCCCGAATCATACGAAATTGACGTTCATCCAATTCCTTGTCGGGTATTCGACGCAACGCTTCTTTAACAATGGGACTTTCGTACATGATATCATGGTATTTCAATCCTGATGAGTTCAAAGTTCAAAATACATTTTCATACATACTATAATCATCATTACAGGGTAATTTTAATTTATTGTAATTAAATTTTTCCCTAGTCATACCATATTGGTTATATCCAGACTTATAATAGTCCCAACGTTTGAAAACCGCTGAAATTGTCAACAAAAATGTAGTCAAATATAAATTATCCTTGAGATGATAAAATTACATTAGACAATGTGGAGTCTATTGTCTTCAAAAAGTATCGTTAAAACAAAGCCTCTACATACCTCGCCAACCCGTTTCAGCCACCTTTTTAGTCACGCTCGACATTCTAACTTTAAGTTAAAACACTGGATTCCGAGCAAAAATTTCCAAAAAATTGGTGACCTTCTCTTTTTTTCTGAACCCAAATCCGAATTTTTTTTGAACCAAACCGCTCAAAAAATTTTCATTTACAGATGGCGTGCAGATGCCGAATCTGTGCCTTGGAGTAAATCTTAATTAAAAAGTCTTCGCCTTTTCCTTTAAAAAAGCACTAACTGCAAGATATTTTAAAGTTTAAAAAGAATGGACTTGTCATCCACATTTATTATCATTTTCGATTTGACACAACAATGTATGAACTTTCTATTTTGAAAAGCCAATTGAGTCGCCACAAGTAAATAATTCATTGAAAAATTTATGAAATTACAGAAAATCGGTGGAAGTAGAGCAAAAAAAAAAATAATACTTATAAGTAAGTATATGTAAGTAAGTTAAGTCAATAGTAACTTTATCTTTGGAATGACATGGTGGTAATTAGCATGGCTCTCATGCCCATGAATTCAAAATAATGGAGAGAAAGTCTTCGTATGCAATTGTTATCATTCCTTGTTGTTGAGTATCCTTTTGACGGAATCCCTCAGTAAATTTTTGAATCAGAATACACGCCATAATAAACCCGTCCACGGGAAGGCCACGTCCGGTCCGATCACCAAATTTGACTGAAATCATGTCTACAAACTGTTGGGAGAACCGGTAGCCCATTGCTTGTAGAGCAGATTGCAATTCTCTTGAATTAATGTAGCCTGAACTGTCCGAGTCATAGTTTCTGAACGCTGCAAGCCACTGGTTGACATAAGTGAATAGATTCTGTCATGATAAAAAGAAAAAGATAAAATGCTAATGACAATAAAGTTTATTATTAAACATGATATGATTTTCTTGTAAAACAAAGTCTACATACACCAAATCCGTTGACGTCGATTGATCCACTTCCACCATCAAACATTCCTGTACAAAATTTGAGATATTTTCATATTTAGACTATGACAGTCAACATAAAGTGTAAGACTCATTATTTAACTAACCAATCATTAGTCGGGTAGCTGCTTCAGAGAATTTTTGACCATTACTGCTCAACAGGGCTGATTGTAATTCTGATGCTGTGATTCGCCCTGATCTATAAAATTTCACAAATTAATGTTATATATTTGACCTTTTTTACCATGTACATTTATACCACCATTAAATGATCCAATTTGATTATTTATTAACTAACCTGTCTACATCCACAGCTTGGAACCATTGATGCACTTGAGGATCGAAAGCCATTGCGTTTACAGTCTGAAAAGGTCACCAACGGTGCACTGCAGTAAATTAAGTAAATATATTTTTAATTTCAAATCAAATGCCAACTATTACTACTGTGGTACAAATGTTAGTTAACTTTACGCTATTTATAAAGACTTACCGTACAGAAATGATCAATTTTACAACTTTCAACCGCTTTTTAGTGGAGAAAAATCCGGTCCTCTTCCTCATCAAGTGCCTGCGCCACACACGTTGCTCGATGATTCATAATCTTTTTTGACGCAATGAAACTAATCATCACTAAATCACATAATGCGTCAGTTATAGCGAGACAAAGATAAAAAGAGTTAAAAAAAGGTGGAATTTAGTTGCATTTATAAGAAGATTTTATTAAATACTTCCATGGTTCAAAATTCTCACACATTATCTGTATTAAGTATGAATTTCTAGTCGAAGTTGAACATGACCGTACAATTTTCTTATTATTTAAATTTATTTATTATCAGTAACAATTTAAAGGAAACTATACATTGGATTTACTTAAGTATTGACACATGCAATTAAAAAATAACCAAGAGCATTACATTACATAATTCATATTCATACAAATCAAAAAAGGTCTCAAATCAGACAGCTGTCCCAATGCCCTTTTTTACAGAGACATGAGCATAATTTACTGAAATCATCATCATTGTGATAAAGTCATAATTTTTTTCGTTCATTATTTTTTCATTCTACAAAAAAAACTTTAACAATAAAGGATAAAAACGAAAAAAGTGGCTACTATACTTAATAATAATAAAGTATCTTTGCATATAATTACAACAATAGTAGTAGGAATTATTGTAGGCGGAATACTATTATGTATCTTTAAAATATAGAGTGATCAACAAGTTTTCATTCAATCATAATTCATAACAAGTAATTTATTAACACAGTAACAAAAAAATCCACTATCATATTACTCGTGTACAAGGGTTCACAAAAAATTAAGGAATATATCAACAAAGAAATATAACCAAATGTAATTACAAACATACTACAATTTATTTTTGAAACAATTAAAATGAGGCAGAACGAAGCTGCTTTAATTAAAAAGAATTCCCCTCCAGAAGGAAACGTTAAACGAATCCAAAGTTTTTAGTTTTGATCGCCATCAAAATCTTATTACGAAGAATATATCTTGAAGAGTAGAGAGGAACATAAAGTCGAGAAATACAGGTATTGGCTGTTGGCAAATGGGTATCATCGGCTGGTCGAATTGTCACACTAGGCATAGGTTGAAATCCATCTTCAGAGGCCGGTAGTGCTGGAGATCCTGTCCAAAAGTATACTAATTCCTGTCGTTCCAAATTACTCATTTTTTCTACAATCGACCACAACCATTTTTTGAATCGTAGTAGCTTCTCACTGGGCTCACCACTCTCATCATTAAATGAAGTGTAAGAAATTAATGTGGCCACATTTATATCACCAACACCGTTTAGGAGCAAACGTAAATCTTCTGCCGTTAAACCTAAAGAGTTTAAAAAAAATTAAATTAAAATAAAATTATTCTCTTCTCCAAACATAAAGACATACAACACGACATTATCAGAGCTTCATTATTTTCTTACCCTCTAAAGCTGAGGACGGAATTACATCATAAACACCATTACCTACAAAGACAATAAATCAATGTGTCAATAATATACCTACACCAAATATGTTTAAAATATAAATGCTAGTTCATAAAAGATCACAAAAGTTTTAAAACTCCACGCTCAATTATATATTTTGAAAAAATTATTTGAGGCGTTAAAGTTTCTCTTACGTAGTTCTTCCAATGCTTTATACTGTGACTTGATCATACGATATTCCACGTACTAAAATAAAACGAGCACACTCATATTAGACATCAAAATATGAATCAAATTTTAAATAAATGTACAAAAAATGAAACAATTCAGATAATATTATCATTGACACATTGTTCACTTACTTTTCGCACATAGTCATAGACATTATTCTCATTGACTTCAATATTTCTCCCATTATAAACTAGTTCAACATTACGACTATTTCCTTCTTCTGGACTTAGATCCAAACTACAAGAAATTCAATAATAATTAAGTTGTTATTATAGAACTGAACATAGTACAATTCAAATAATATAGAATAATGACATTTCTTTATATCTTCATGTTTACCTAAAATTAAGCTCCATCGTTGCAAAAATTCGTTCACTATCCTTGCTTTCTGAAGGTTGAGTATCAAAAAATTCACAAATTAAAATTTGTTTGAATATTTTGTAAAGTAATTATTGATTATTTTGGTATAAGTTTTAAAGTTGAAATAAATTCAAATTACTGCTCTCACCAGCATCAAGAACAAGTTGCCTAAAACTTTCGTACATGACTGGGTCAAAGAAAGCCATATCGTGAAAGCGTATAGGCCTCCCCAAGATAAATTTAATCACATGACGATTAAGAGACATGGGACACAGTTCATTTTGGAGCAAACATAGACCAATTATTCTATAAAGAGTTTAAAATCACATTATGAGTAAAATGTTTAAAATTTTCAATTGTACTAAATGACTCTGCAGAGGAAATTAACCTCCACAATTAACCAGCCATAATTTCAAAAAAGTATTAATTATTAATTGATATGAAATTACCTGCCCACATTACGGAAGGCATTCAGTCTCTCTGGGCTAATTTTTCCTCCACTATAAGTAAGAAGAAAACAATGATATAATTGTATTCAAATATCATCCACATCATAACATAAAATACAAATGTATGCTTGTACCGTGGAGAAAAGAATCCTCTTTTTCCGGGTTGATAAAATAAAGGACTACAGTCGTCATTTCCTTCATTAGGCCACTCTTCTCCTTCAGTTGTGTTTTTCTTAGATAAACCAGCCGTTCCCGCCGGATTGCTTCCAGCACTTGGATTTGAATTTGAATTTTTGGTAAAATTGAACACGTCTAAATCTATTAAAGTGAGAATAATTAAAATTATGATTATAATTAAAGTAAAGATGGATAAATACAAGATAGTAAACCATCTAAACGTTATGTTACCTATTAAAGCTTCTCCTGATATTTCTCTTGAATGAGTTAGTATTAATTCAACGGCTTCATCTACTCGTTGCTTTAGCGTATCTTCTGATGCCAATAATATCAGCAGTTGAGGAGGAGGAAGTTCTAGTAGCATACCGGTTATTTTTGGTGCTAAGGAAGGACGCATGCCATGAATCTAATGACACAAACAATACATAAAGGTACATTACAAATGTGTAAATTATTTTCTCTCATTATTGCAAATTACTCAATAACTGAAATAACAGTATAAAAGCTTATGTCACACTAACCCTGCTGTACAGCCTTTCTCCAATCTGTTGCTGACTGCAAAAAAAAACAATTTGTTCATGTTAAAAGTTAAAATATTCATACTATTTCTCAAACTCTGTTCACACACTCGAAACAACTTTTTTGATAAATGTTAACAAGCTTAAATTATTTGTTTCATAGGTCATCTTGAGTACATGCACACAAACGAAGAGAACAATTATTATTTGAAAAGAATGTTTTCAAAACAATATTTACAAATAATCTTTGTACTTGCAAAGATTAGCTGATAAAGATTAGTAAATGAAGAGATCTTGCAAAAACAAAACAACCATAGATCCGTCATTATTCAAATGATATTTGACTTACTGGCTGGATAAATGATCATTGAGCGAACTAGGATTAGATGACCCCTCTCCCGTACTGGATGATGGATGAAAGGGTCTTGCATCAAAAGAAAGATTTCTACGTACTTCTCGAACACGTGGCGTTCCTCTCTGAAATTTTAGCTTAATATTTTATTTTACTCCAAAAACTTAAAAGTGTAATTGTACACACAAAAAAAGAAATTAGCTTATTTTACCTTGACAATTCTAACTTGTTGGCCCCTTCGAATGTAGTCTTCTCTTAGTCTAAGTCTCTGGAGAACATTAAATTGAGTACCGTATTTACTGCCTACTAAACATCCTTCTAAATTTGGTATTCGTTCTTCACTTAATAGTGCCTAAAAAGGTTAATTAAATTTATCTTGTTGAAATTTAACTATTTTAGACCATATTTGGTCAATGTGATACAACAATTTATAACCAAACTACAAAAAGAGGACAGAATCCATTTAATCCCACAAATTTATTTTAAAGCATACCTCAGCGATGGCTGTATAAAAACTTCTTGCTACCCCAGAACCTTCCCCTGGTTCATCCTTAAATGTGACCTAGTAATTTTAAGCAAAAGAATTTTTTTGAGTCAAATATTAACATGTCGCCAGTATTTGAGGTGTTGAACCATCAAGTACAAAATACAATTAGTTAATATTGGTTTAAAAGGTTTAAAACTACTTACTTTCACTCGATTCACTGCAAGAGGAGGATGAGGTGAAGTAGCTCTACAATTAAATTTCACATTGTGTTGAATATGTAAAAATACATTATAATAAAAAAATGGAAGTCAGTACATGTTACATATTTCCTACTTACCTACGATGAGCTGAGTTATAGTGATTGTTTAGTTCTACAAAGTAAAAAAAAAACAAATACAAATTTACTAAGATTAGACAGAAATTCAGACAGTACATTTTGTTTTTACAAAAAGGACCAACTTATTTTTATAAATGTAAATACGTACCTTTAAAAGTAGAAATGATTAATTGATTCTTATCTCTCTCTAATTTTGATAGTGTTAAATCTCGTTGTTGAGAGTTTCTTAGTCGTTCCATTTCACGTCTGAATCGACTTTCTTTCACTAAAACATAAGAAAGCAAAATATTTATTTTCGTTCAGAAATAATGAGGAAATGAGAGTTAGTTTCAACTCAAGATTAATAATAAATGAATTGATGAATATTTCTAAATTAAAACGTAAACTGAGAATTAAAAAATGTTATCAGCTACATAATTGTAAAGAAATGTAGTAATAGGAAATGTACCTGAGAATCCACCCAACTCCGATATGACTGATCCAGGTTCTAATCCTACATCATCTACAAATACTCTTCCAAATAGCTCTAATGTGAGGCGCCAACGACCCAAAAGAACTTCATCAGATATCATTGATGAATTAAAAAGCACCAAATTTTCCCTTTGTTGTGTTGAATTTGATTGGCTAGTATTAGTATCCATTGCTACTTTACAATTAACTTTGATGGGATTTAGGGCTGGTAGTTTCAGTCCAGATTGGCAGGATGTTGTTTCAACTGTGACAACTGACACATTGTCAGCTGCCGAATCCATAGGTACGACAAGAATATCTGGTGCATCACTATTTACCCCTTCCTATTATGTAATATGTAAAAAAATGTACTCATCAGTTAATTTTCATACATCAATATTGACATAAAAAACTTTAAGAAGAAGGAATGACATAGTTTACAGGTAAAAGAACAATACTCACAGTAACAGAAACTGGTCCACTTGCTTTATGATGACATACAATCACACTTTTTCCAGGCGATCTTTCTGTATTTATATCACCCACAGAAGGTTCAATCACATTACTTGACTGTCCCACTACTCCGCTTCTAATGACATTGACGGCTGATGAAGTTCCCTGACTTGGACCTGGAGATAATTTCTTGGTAGAGACAATAATTGGAGCTCGATGAATTGTCCCAGATGAACCAGCATTACTTGCAACAGTTCCTTCTTTGTCACTTTCAGCAGCCAATGTTGACAAGCTGGCCATACTCAAGTCTTGTGGTTGGTCTGTATTTATATCACCAACAGTATAGTCCATTCGTACTTTACGAACATTAGTAGTAGAATTTAGGGCTGGTAGTTTCATTCCAGATTGACAGGATGTTGTTTCAACTGTAATGTTTGATTTACTTTAGTTTACTATTTATGATATTTTAATTAAATTATTTTATATTTTGCATTGGGCAAAAGCAAGAAAGAGAAATTTCATTAGCAATATAAAGAGAAAAAATAAATCCATACGTGCACTTTGTGGCTGTCCCCATTTGTTGGGTGACGATGATGACCCAACAGTAGATGAAGACGAGGCAGAAGAAACATTTATTTCAGGTATAGGACTGATTTTGACTAAAGGAGGTGGTTTTGACAATGGAATCAATATTACTGGTGATATTGGTTCAGCACTTCCCGATGATTCATCATTAGTTGTTACAATCTTCGGTTTTATATCTTTAAATGACTCTGTTCTATTTGTTTTGCTGTTAAAACCACCTGTTGAGTCTGACTCTTCTTCTACGATCATATCTTCACTTTGAACTCTAGCTTTCTTTGCTAACAATGCTGAATAGCTTGGAGAGTCTTCTGATCGAGTTGTTAAACCAATCTGTGAAGTTCGAATTTCCATTAGTGTTGAGTTTCCTGAAGTTTTTGGTAGTCCAAATAATTCTTCTTTTCGGACTGAGGGTTGAAGTAGATGAGGTTTTTCCGCTGGATATAAATAAACACAGAGACAATGTTAAAAAATTAGTCATGTCTATACACCTTATTAAAGAAAATAAAAGACAATGTTTGTGAACATACCCAAAGGAAGACTTTCTCCGACGGGGGCCTAAAAAAAATTAACAAAGCAGAAAGTTTATTTAGTATCTTTCCACTAATAATTGTTTATACTCAGTAGTGCAAATTATTTTTATTATATATTTCGCTTCATAGAGAAGATTAGCTTGGTTCTCTCAGGAAATCAAGAAACCAGTGATTGTTTTAATCATGAGCAAAAATATATATAATGACGAGCATAAAAGAATATTCTGAAAAAATTTGTTAAAAATTTTAAAATATAATTTCTATTTTCATACCTGGAAAGGATCTGGAGGTGGACAGCCCAAGCACAGAGTGGAGTCAGATCTTTGAAAAAACTGATGTTTTCTGCCATTAGAATTTTTGCCTGCACTAGCTTGAGACACTTCCTCATCATAGTCGCCCAATTCCACAACATTATTCAGATTTGACTGAGCAGAGGTAAAACTCATATCATCAGGTTCGTCTGGGTCATGAACAATAATATTTTCAAAGTCTGTTGTGTCCCCAGAAACTCCCGTTGAATTCACTGAATTATCACTACCACTTCTCAAGAAATAAATTAAAGAGTCAAAAACATATGCAACATGTTTCAAACTCGACACATCAATCACGGGTAAACTATCCAAATGTTCTGCATTATGAGCTCTCATTAAAGACAAGGAATATGATAAAAATTCACGTCTGGCCAAATTCATTTCATCCCTTTCTCTTGCTGATCTCGTGTCGGCGCTTAGTCCAGTTCTTGTTGTCCAAGTAGTTGACGGAGCAGTACCCCCTGAACGACTTCGAATGACTTGAATATTACTTGTCGCAGTTGTACCACTAGTACTACCACCTACACTAGTACTACTATGACTTCCCGTTGGCTCACTCGGGTTTGAAGTTGTCAAGGACGCACCAAATCGTAATTGAGCCTCTGTAGAGTCCATGACTGTAAGAAGCCATTCCCAAACTGTGAGGAGTCGACGGTCTAAATAAACTTGTAATTTGTTCAAGTCCTCTTGTGTAACTTCCAATTTCCTTGATACACGGGGTGAACTGCCAGGATAGTCGGGAATTATTTTCAATAGGTCCCCAATTTCTCTCATTATTATTCCAAAAGCTCTAGCCAGTCCAGATGCGGTAGTTGCCATTGTCACTGAGTCATGATTATTTGCTGCTGCAGCAGCCGCTGCGGCCACCGCAGTTGTTGCAGCAGACCTAATAAATAACGTTATGAAGTAAAATTTTATGACTATGAACTATGATGTTTGTTTTTAATAAATATTTCTAACTTACCGTCTCATAGTTCCAGAGGCATGATCAATAAAAACTAAGCCACTTGTTGTTGCTCCTGCTGAACGTGAACTTCCCGTTGATTCTCGATTTCTAATTGCCCACTGCATAGAGACTGGAGCTAAATTTCCTCTTTGTCCACTTCCACTTCCTTGCGTAGTATTTGATCTTCTCTCAAAAATTTGTTCCTCTCCTCCAATGACAAATTCATCAACCACACTTGTATTAGCATTATTTCCACTGCTACCACCCCCACCAGAACTATTTCCAACATTTCCACTCGTGCCTGTTCCAGTATTTCCAACGGTCACTGTATCCCGATCATCACTTTCATTTCCTTCAGATTCATCTTCATCATCATCATCTTCCTCCTAATAAAAAATACACGCACATAAATAAAGGAATCAAAAATACACAAAGAAATGGAGCCGCCGTAGAACCATAAAAAATTAATTAAAACCTGTTGAGTCGAATCGTCAGAATCGTCTTCAGAAAATAGCGCGACTCCATTACCACCAGTGTCAGAGCCTGCCGTTGCATGAGTCTGAATACTTCTCTGTGCAACAGAGGAAGCGTCATTCAAATTACTTTGATTATCATCCGAATCGGATTCTGATTCTGCTAATAAATCCAATTCCATATCTGACTCCTGCTCTTGTCCTTCTACCATCATGGCATGGGCGTCTCTATCTCGTTGACCTAAATGAAAAACAATACTTTAAGTAAAGTAATATCTTATGGGAATAGAAATTAATATAAATAAACTAGTGTTTATAGCTGTAGCACAGTACCATGTTGACCTCCATGATGACTTCCGGAACCTTGTCCTCGCTCCTCTCTCTCATCAACATTGTCATCCACGTTATCAAGATCATTGTCATGTCGTCCACCAAACCCTTTTTTAAAATAATAAAATACGTACAGTGAATATTATATTTAAAATGTATCTCTTATAATAAAGTTATATAAAGTATAATCTAAACTTTCTTCGTAGAATTTACCTCTCTCTTCCCTTTCATCTTGATCAGGCTCATCCATGAGCCCATCTTCACCGTCTTGATCATTATCTTCTCCTAGATTCCTGTCAGCTCTATCATGATGATCTCCTAATATAAAAATATTACGCGGAAATTAATAGAGGTTCATACATGTATAAACATCATAAAAATGCATATTATTATTAATGGCTAACCCCTACGTGATGTTGGGACAATTTGTATAGGATGGGATTCAATATCCATCTGAGATGAGTTTGCAGCATTTGAAGTTTCTGAAATCGACATTTGATCAGCATCCACCACCGCACTACTGGAATAGGGTTGTAGAGGCTCAACGCTGAATAATTCTTCACTTGCCTAAATTTTACATTCAAATATACACAGGTTACACAGGTATATATTTTAATCTATAGTTTACATGTTTCAACAGTTGTACAAAATTGGAAGATTTTGTTGGTCTTTAAGTACACTCAAAATAGTACTTTATCGAATATTAAACATAATATTTTTAAACTGGTAAGCTAACAAAATCAGATGTAGCCGGTAGTAAAGGAAAGGAAGCTGTTGGCCTCGCAACTCCAAGCCGCACTGGAGCAATTTGAGAATTGGCTATAAAAATAAGTAAGTTAAAAAAAGAAATGGTAAACAATCGAAAGTCTACATATTATAGCGTCCACAATTATGACAATCTTTGTAATAAATACTTACCTATCTCACACAACTCTTCAATTGATAAAGTAATTAGTGATGTGAAAACTTTCCTACATGACTCTACATGAGCTGGAGTGATTCCTTTCTTTGCTATTGGGGCCAGTTCAACACTAATGATTACGAATATCCTCGCCTGTAAAAAATTAATCATGAACATTTAAATTATCACTTTTTTTAAAAATTCAAAAAATCAAACATAAAATAAAAACAATTCTCACCACAGAACGAATATATCTTCTTGCAACTACTTCAGCTTCTGTTCGACGTTGTGGAGCTATTTTTGACTGCAATTCTCTTATTAAAGTGTTGAGTAGAATATCCATCATCTGTTATTTCAAAAAAAAGTAGTATGAGAATTTGAATGTACTATTGTAACTTCATCTTCGTGTAGACAAAGAAGAATGCAAGACTATGATAAGATCAAGAAATACAAGAAGACAATTCTCACCTCACTATTACATTTCACAAGAATCTTATATGTGAATTTGTCCAACAGTGCTGTTCCACTTTGACCTTCACCACTAGAATCAGCCATGCCTGACATGAGCATAGACTTGACAGCAGTCCAATCATCTAAAAGTTGTTCAAGGGCTGTACGGCTAAATCTAGGGGGTTGTAAATCATGATCCGGCATATCTGCATCAGCTATATTTAATTGACAAAAAAATTTGTATTAAAAAACATTCGGTACACCTACACATTACATAATATGAGAATTAATTTTATAGTATGCATTTAAATAACATAAAAAAGAAACCAACATACCAACTTCTGCTGGTTTTCTCTGTGCACTTGCAGCAGCTCGAGTTCTTGTAGCACGATATTGTTTTTGTTCAAGCAATTGTCTACCAGCTGTCTGGACTAAAAACAGTAGTATGTTCTCACCCCTATAATATTTACGAATCAATTTCAAGGATTAAATACCTAATCATACATTTACATTCACTAAAGTATATAGGCAAAACTTTCTGATAAGAGAAACGTAAAGTATGTACACATAAATAGAAAATATCATCATGCTCTTACCTTGAGTTATTGATGGTCACCAAATCTGTCTCGCCCACAAGTTTACATAAAAGCTCGTAACGAGCTTGTTGATTTCCCATAACTAGTGCTTTACATTTGCATTTCTCCCAACAGTCACAATAGGCTGTTGGTGAAGTACGTTTGAGTTTACAATCATGTCCTTTACTGCAAAAAAAATCATGGTTTCCACAGGATGTCATTAAATGAACATTTGATCAAGGTCTTAATTTTAATTTAAATTCCAGTTGATTAAAATATAAAATAAACATGAGTTACTTACTGACAAACACGAGCACATTCTGTGCAACAGCAGAGAGAGCCCACCAAACCACAAGTCCGACATTCAAAAATGTCCTGATTAATATGTTCAGCTCCAGTCCATGTAAAGCTGCAAGTATCATTACAACACAAGACATGGAGAGGTGAGTCATCTGGAAGAGAGCCTGGTGGATAAATCATGGACATCATAATTTTTCGTTGAACATCAGGATCTGGAGATCTGTCTTTAGAAATTCGTTGAATGGCTTCAAAAATTGTTGTTGCAGCAGTGTACGCACGACTAGACACAGCTAACATGAATGGAGTCTGGCCTTTGGCATCCCTGGAAAACATTCAAAACACAACAAAATATAATATTGTACACTTTTATATTAGATTTATATGAATTTTGCTTCATATAAAATATCGAATATTTATATTGTTCTCCATGTTTTCTCAAATTAAAATTAAGCACCTTTCTCCAAGCAGTTGATGCAAATGAGGTTCAAGCGTGAAATTTTCACACATTAATTTCAAAGCAGACTGAGCATTTTTAACTCTTTCATTAGCATCCCAAACGCATGGACTTTGAACAGATGATGAATTTTGTGATCCAGAACCTACACCGACTCCGAGACTTGACCCAAAAGCTCGAAATCCCATCACCACATTGGCTGATTCATTACTTTCATTGGAATCATCAGCATCTAGAGCTATGGAAGATGATGAATGACTGGGCAAAGCCAATGGAGCATAACTGTCTTCTGGTTCTACAGGCTGATGACCCGCTCGACGCATCATTTCACGAAGGGCCAGTGAAGGAGTTGTCGATTGAGAATTTCGAGTAGCTGATGAAATATTTGTGCAAAAAATAAGAACAACAAATTTTAAAGTATTCACACAATATGGTTTAAGCAAAGTGAATCTATACATAGATTAATGTGTATAAATAATGTCGAATAAGTATGACATTATTAAATCTATGACTTTGACTAATAAAATATTGAAAAAATTCTTAATATTCAACAACTTGTCATAAATTATGACTCACCATACTGTCACTGTAAGACCTTTCAGCATAGTTTTCATCGACCTTTTTTTTGACGTTGATATTTGGTGAATACGTTGCTTGCATAAACGTAAGACTTAACACAAAATTTCAGATTTTTAAAAAATCTGACACGGGACTTATAGGTATTAACTTAGAAAAAAGGGGTCCCTAAGGGTCTAGCTGGGGAGAATTCTTCATTCGAATCATTTGAGATTCGGCATAGGTGTTTTTAAAGATATTATCTACCTGCCTAAAATCGTGGAAAAAATTATTTCGACTTTGTGTGACCTCCAGGTCGACCCAAAGTTGACTAAGGGCGGAATCCAAGAAGCGAACTTAGCCGAAACTCAGACTCAAACTCAGACTCAACTCAAACTCACGCTCAAATCACGACTCAGCTCACATTTGAGCATCTGCCTCGCGCATTTTCCAATTCATTTTTCATGCTACAAAGTTCGGAATTTCTAGGGGGTCACAGTGTATGAGTTATGGCAAATTTTATCCTCTTTCCAAATTGTCAAAATTATTGAAATCACAGGACTATGATTTCAATAATTTTGACAATTTGTTTGACTTTTTGCACGTTTTGACCTGTAACTTTTGAACGGGTCAATATTTTTTAAAATGATGGACATAGTCGAAAAGAGGATCTCCGGGATGTACACTCACCAAATTAACATGCAAGTATCTTAGACATTTCTAGGAATGTAGCAGGAAAAATAAAGTATTTTGTTAATGAACAGCCATCATTTAACTTTAATCAAATTCAGAAAAAAATGTAGTTTAGCAATTTACAATTCGTACGTCTTGTCCGACTAAAAAGTAAGCAATTGGCTAATGGTCCTATTGGCAATTAAATTTATAACAAAAAAGTTTACAACAAGCGTGTAATTAGCATAAATAAGCCTTCAACGATTGGCTCAATTTTACACAATTTTGGTAGCACTGGCAAAATATTCTTTTGGTTTCATTCC
>JAQIVZ010002365.1:0-21435 GCA_034700945.1 Arrhopalites spinosus
CGTGGCAGCGTTGGACGTTTCTGGGCGGGGCATGAGGAGGCAGCATGGGAGGCAGCATTGGGAGGCACTATGGGAGGTAGCATGGGAGGCAGCATTGCGCCACTCAAGCTTACCTCAACCCTCTTTTCTTACTTTCTCCATGACTATGATGAGGATATGGAGTCTTTGAAGAGAGAAAAAAAAGAAAAACTTTGAGACATCAAGGCAATATTCTATTACGTTGACACAAGAAATTAATCATCGTAGTTGACTAATTTTAAAAAGGAAAGTTCATAGCTCATCACTAGTACCTGCGGGATGCATGAGACTTCCTCCTTCAACACAATTATCCTTTTTTTTCTTATATTCCCTTTTCATATTTTCTCTCTTTATACTTTTTCCTGGCTTTTCTTATACAAACTCTCTTGTGTAATTTCAACACAAGATTTTCTCTATTAACTTGTTCAATGAGCCAAGAACAACTTAACAAGTTGATTACAACAAGATTAAAAAAAACTTGAAAAGTTTAAGGTTCAATTTTAATCCTTTTTAGGATTTTTTTTTAAAAAAGTAGACATGTAAAAAATTGTTTTTTTCAAAATAACACGTGGTTGCATAAAATATTGTTGAATTTTCCCGTGGTATTTTTTACAGGATTCCCGTCCAAGTTTAAATCCATTGTTTTCTTCATATACTGATACAAACAAAAAGAGAGAGAGAGATTCGTGCCAAAAGCTCATATAAAAATAGTGAATGGGGCTAGAGAGTTGGAAGGTGTGAAACATATGGAAGGAATAGGGTGGTTCCCGCATTAAATATTTGCGAGAGAAAACCCAACTCTCTCTCTTTCTACTTTCACTATGTGCAATAGTACTATATAAGTTTGTACATATAAATAGAATGAAGAGAGTTGCCATGCATTATGACAATATATTATTGTATACAGATGAAGGATCCTTTTTTTTGGTGAAATGTTGTTGGGTTTGAAAAATATCCTTGCATATTTTTTAATCTTCACTGCCGCATGGAACACATAACACCGATTATTTTCTCTTGCCTCACCATCAAAAGAACTTGTCCTATCTTCATCCATGGACATGGATGTGGGCATATGTACATTATATGTACATGTATAAGGGCTTGTCTGCAGTTTGCTTTTTCAAAAGGCCGAGACACGCATTCTTCTTTCCCCTCCTCTCTCTCTCTACATTTAAAATGTAGATCATGAAACAATCGCTCTACTTTCCACACACTCACACTCACATGCTGAGCTCACTATGCTTAACACGCCACCAGAATTTGTAGATAAATCACATTTCTCTTTTTTTTGATGCCTCTCTCTCTCTCATTCGAGTCTGTAGGAGAAAAAGAGTAATTTAAGTTGTGGAGGGGGAGGGGCGGAGGGGAGAGTGGAATGGGACTATCTAACACAATTTACATGCTAAATTGCGAATAGAGTAAGAAGTAATGTTCGTGTTCCAACAACTTTGATACTTGACTAACATACAACATAACACACACTCTCTTCTTATTTACATTGGGAACTATAGGACACAGATATGTGTTAAAAAATATAGGTGGTATTTCTCTCTCTCTCTCTGTGTGTACAAATTTGAATTTCATCATTGTCCCTCTTTTTTTTGGTGAGGAATGAGAGACAAGATGTTCACACCTAGTAGTGTACAACTACAAGACTTTCACTTTAAGCAATTGTTATTTCCTTCACATTGGCCTAAAACGGATGAGAAAATGTTTTTTTTGCAAAAAAAAATAAACTCTAGCTGGACTCCTGGTGTTGGTAGGGATGGTGGTTGGTGCATGTTCTTAAATTACAATGATTTATTTGACATGTCCCACCCTGCACCCGTTCCTCTTTTTCTCTTCTCAAAATAAAAAAAAGTAGGGGAGAGGAAGGGTGGGGGGTATTACACATACAGTAAATGAACTATAGTTTTCATATTCTCAGCATGTGACATAGTCCCCCCCCCCTTCCCCCCTTTTCTCCTCCTTTCTCTCTCTCCTTTTCGCTTGTTAAAAGTCCTGAATTTGCACTGTCTACATTGTGCATAAACGTCACTACCACCGACACAATCTGTGGTGGACCAAACTAAAAACCATGGACCCAAAAACCAGGAGCCAGCTGCTGAATCTAGACCATCCAACTTTTTTTACTAGTGGGGAGTTGATCCTCCCTTATTTGGTTTTTTGGCATGAGGTTATGTAAAAAAGAAAGTGAAATTTCAAGGGTAAAAAAAGTTTAGGAAAAACTTGTTAATATTTTTATTTTTTATAGATTTTTTGACCCGTACAGATGTTGAGAATAAATTGAAAATAAATTTTTATACAAAAAAAACATGAGCTTCTATTAAATATTACAGAGTATCTCATACCCTACAACAGACTATTCACAAATACAAGTATAAGGGGCAGATGGGGGTTTTGTTAGATTGAGAAATGATAATGTGAGATGAATTTCATCATGGATTATGTAAATTTTTTTGAGGTAATCGAGATCATAAAGAAAGAATGATGCAATAGATGTACATATGAACATAGTTAATAAAACCTTAAGAGGTAAACCTCATAAAGTAATCCATCAAAAAGAGTGACAGACATTTTTCGTCATAGGCAAGGATCCAAAATGTGTCATCATCTCCATGATGTACCTCAACTTGCTTAAGCATCTTCTCGATCATTCTAAACCATCAAAAAGAGGAGGGGGGCCTCATCTTGAGTCTCATTCTCCTTGAGATGATTCTAGGGAAGAATCATTAAGGATGTGGATTGTGGAGATGGTATTCAATGTCATATAAAATGTTATAAGGAAATTATCTTCTCTCTTTATATACATCATCCAATGTAATGTGTACACGTAAAGAGACTTCCTTGTGACATGAAGATGACCTGAAGACAGTAATTTGAATAGTTACAATTTTATATCTAAATTAATCTTTCTTGAAATGGCTAACCTTTTATAATGAGATTCTTCATTGTAAAGACTCCTTCTTTCTACAAATCTCACAAATGTTTTTCAGTGTACAATTTGATACAAAAAAAAGAAATCTTTCATATAACTCATCTTTAGCCAATCTTCATGACAATAAAGATTACTTGTCAAAACTCAATAAAAGAGAGAGAGAGAGAGAATGGAAATGAACGTCGTATTTTTTATTTGAATTGGTCTCCTGCAATCAATGGATAGTCCATTAGTTTTAATCACGTTGACCCATCTGAGAAGACGAGAATGGGAAAAAATGTCTGAGAATAAAGGAACATGATAAAAACGTAATCGTCTGGAAATTAACTACCCACTGTACTAACTAACTTGTATTATAAAGCTTACTATAACTTAACTATCCTAATGACAATCAAGTATAAAAAAAGTCCAAGTAAAAAAAAGTTTCAAAAAATGTCCTCTCAGCACCACCCAAGTCCCTTCTCTGTAAAAAGAAGAAGAGTAAAAAAATTTAGGGAATATAAAAATCCATATACAAATATCACGAAGGGAAAGAGAGAAAGAGAGAAAGTTTAGTTGGATGAAGGGAAAATAAAAGGATTGTTGAGATGGTCAATAGAACAAAAGAAATGGAAGAAGTGTTTGTTATATGTATAGACAATAGAAATAAAAAAGAAGCATGGCATGACTAGACTAGCTGTGATCCATCCACACGCTGTTGTTCATCATTTTAATGCAAATTGAGTGAATGTAAAATATTTTGTGCTTTCCCCGTCATGAGTTTTTTTGACTGTATCTGTTGTTGTAGAAGAGAACAAAAGGAGAGAGAGAGAATAAAAGAAATGGGGAGCATCGTGTTTTATCTGTTTACATGGGACTGTCGCATGTTCTGTGAGGCTGTAGCTGGGTGATGATGATGTGGGAGTTTTTCTCTCTCTCTGTGTAGTGGGAATTGAAAGTTGTATATAGTCAGGAAGAGCCATGTCTCTACATGTAAAGAGAGAGAGAGGGTTATAGAAGAGCGAGAGGGGAATGAGGAACATGATGCAGTGAAAGATTCATAAGTGTACGAGAAAGGAAGGAAAAAGGAGAGAAAGAGAGGAAAGAAAGATGTCCTCACACTTTACGACCCTCACTCTACTCAATCCGAATCCCATGGTTTGTCTACATATGTAAAGAGATAGATAGAGATGGATGGATCTTGAATCGTAAAAATGGTTCCATATACTCCCCATCCACATGGACTTACATGTCACATACACCAAAAGAGAAAATGAAGGAGAGATGAAGAGAAAAGAGGAGACAGTTTTTTTTCTATTTCTATTGCACAACCCAAAAAAACCTCTTCTTCTTATTTTCTCTTGTGATATGTCTAACATGGGATATGATAGGGGAGAATAGGAATAGAGCTTGAGGGTGGGTGCGAGATGATAACAAACTATAGTCGAATCTCAAGTGACACAGTTCTTGAAAACTATTACTCTCAAGATTCCGATAGAAATCCAATTCACATAAAATTCTCCTCTCTCTCTCTTTCCTTAACTTTAACTCTCTCTTTTTCTATATGAGTCCATATAAAAATAAGGGAGGGGAAAAGAACAGTGGAAAGTCAGTTTAAAGGGAGAGAGTGTATGGTCTATTTAACTATTTTCTCCATATCTAAATCCTCACACCATTTCATTCTTACCAGTCTCTACTACACAAATGCACATGGACGTAACAAGGCATATACACCCAAACCCAAGGGAAAGTCCGTGCATTTATAGTCTGACGTACTTTTTTCTCTTCTTTTTTCTCTGACGAGTTATTTTGATGGGAGTCTATCTGTTGAAAAACAATTTGTTGGGAAGGGGGAGGGGAAAAGGAAATTCTGCTCTATTTGGTTTTTTTTCTGAGAGTCAGTCTCAATCAATTCAGCTATGATATAGAGTACAAGTACAAGTCTTTTGGCCTTTGAGGCTATCCTTAGCCATTGGAGAGTATGTCCATTTAATTTGTTTCTTTTACATCTTCCTCTCTCTCTCTCTCTCTCTCTTGTTGTGAAAGTACCTTCACTATAGATCCATGTGGGATATTATAGAATCAAAATCTGTGCAATAAATTCAATCATCATAAAAATAACTTGCGCCAAATCTCTCAATGTTTTTTTATATAGAAAGACATACCAGTACAGTAGAGAGCACGAGTGAGTGTTCTTTTTCTTTGTCATGGAATCTAGAGAATAGAGAAGGAGGAGAAAGCAATTCAAAAAAAACCTTTTTGTCTCCTTTCCTTTCTTTTTTTCTCTCTATTCTAACATTCTCTGGGTGGTATAGAGATTCAAAGAAGATTTAAAATTCAAAATTGTTTTTGATTCTATTGAACAAAACTCCAATAGCGATGCCATTGGAGGGACCGATGCGACAATGCCAAGTTTTTAAGGGAAAGTGCAGTGTTGATTAAATATTTTAGAATTGAGCTTCATCTTCAAAGAGACGGAAGAGAAAGAAGGAGAGAGAGAGAAAGTATCAAAAACCCTTTAGAGGGGAAACAATAAGGAAACTTTAGAGATTTTTGTATACGAATTTCCTTCACACATAAATATTTCTTGTTGCTTTTCCTCACATCTCTGTATATATTTTTGTAATCCTGAGGATATATTTTATCCATGTTATTTTTTTTGTTGGTTATAATAATAAATATAAAAAAATACACAAGAATAAAAGTAATGTACAAAATTTGGAAGCGTCAATCTCAAGTCATCGTCATTTGCCATGAGAATTGAGAGAAAAAAAGGACTAACCGGATATTTTCCAAGCTGTCAAATCCACTCTAAAAATCTTGTATAGACTCGTTAGTTTCCTAGCATTAGATAATACAGAGAGGCGAGAGTAGTATGTTACTCAGTTTACCTTTCTAAAGAAAGGAGAAAGTCATGAGGGAGTTGGGAGAAGAAAAAGAGTGTTCTCATCCCATTCCCATTTTCTGTATAAAAAGCTTCCCTCTATTTGTTGTGAGGACAGAATTGTATGGCAGTTTTCTTTATGAGATGGATGGAAATTTCATATAATCCATGTAATAGAGAGAGAGAGAGAGAGAGAGAGAGAAAAAAAAAATATTATGTAGAGAAGCTGTTACAACACACACCCCTCTCAATTATTAGCCGCCTTTCTCCATAAAATTTTTCACAGTTTATATAGAAAAGAGAGAGAAAAATGGGGAATGATTTAAGAGGGAAAAAGGAAGTAATAGTAATATTATAGGATGATTTGTCCATGTTCTATGAGAGATGAGGGATATGTGTAGACTGTAGAGACTTATGACTTTGAAATTTCCATGTCTTTCGTCCCCCCTTCTTTCATCCTTTCCCCCTCATCCCTCTCTCTCTCTCTCTCCTTGTGTGAAAGCCCAAAAGTTGATGATGATCAGAAGGAAGAGTGTAAAGTGTATGTGTCTGTGGCTTTAGAAAGAGAGAGAGAGAAGTAGTTGGGATGGATAATGGTTATGATATCCGGAGGGTTAGTCGGTTGGCTGTGGCTCTCTTGTGCTGGTACTGGGATGGAAATCCCAACGTAAAATGCATGTAGACCAATTCTCTCATATCCCCCCTGCCAAGAATATTACCCAGGAGTATATTGGCTCATGCAATGCAGTTACCATTTCGTTACCATGACTCCACCGCCATCAGCTTGTGCACCAAACCAACCATCATTTACCCAAAAGTGTGAAATTTATATAGAACAAATTTCATCCATATATACCCAACTACGTAGTCTATACTAAATTGGAATCGAATTATCAAAATTCTCACCAATCATACACCAAAACCTTTCCAAGTACATGGAAGGAAGATACTTAGCTTCATTAATCCACAGCCGGGTATAATGATAGACGCATCCCCCGATTTTTTTTCCAGTCCTGTCTCTCAAGACTCTCCAGTTGAGAGTTTAATATTGAATCGTGAATTTAAAAAAAAAACAAATATTGTACGTTTCATTCATTTTCTAGTTAATTCCCTCCCCCTCCCCTCTCCATCATATAAAAAACCCCTTGGAGATTTCGTGATCATTTTTTTGAAATTCCCAATGATTCAAAAAACTGTACAAGAGGGAAGGTTGTCGTGATAGGGGAAAGTTAATTATGGTGAATGTGTGTACACTTGAAAGTTTTTGGTTGAGTGCATATGAAGTTGCATGATAACAACTAACTAAACACAAAAAAAAGAGTTGAAAAAAAAGATTTCCCACTTTTTTTTTATTTCTCTTTATCTCTTAAGAGTTGTAGTGATACATAAGTACAATACATTGAGTATAGTGAGAGAGCGATGCGTTTTTCTAATTGACAACGTCACGCTTCAATTCACTCTGGGCCCCAACTGATAATTTTTTAGTATGTACGTAAATGGAATAATATTCGTCTTAAAATTATAAGGGGTTGTGTGTGTATTGTATCAAGCAATTAGGATTAATCAGATGACACGTGACACGTGAGGGCGCTCATTCTGTTTTAATCACGTAGAGCAAAAAGGGTTCTTCACAAAAAGTATTATTGGCTGCATACTGCACACTCCTAAAAGATAAGGACCCCCCACACTCCTCCAGGGCTTCCCAATGACTCTTTCACGTAATCAAAAAAAAGAGGAAATGAGATTACAAAGACAAACTTGAGGTGAATTTGATGAGCCCCCAACTATCTGAATATGGTTGGGTATTTAATTTAAATGAGGATTTGTTGGTAGATATTTGATTATGAATATTTTGATTGTGGAGAGAATAAGAGGAATGACAAGAGTGAATGGGAGAGGAGGAGGAGGGATGTCAAGTTATTGCATGGGGTTACATAAAGGACATTTATAAGAAGAATGGGAGGAGGAGGAGGAGGAGGGGATGGTTGATAAAGAAAAGAGAGAGAATGCAGAATTGGAGCTTATGGAGGTCTGGATGGGAAACCCCGTAAATTCATCGGCTAATGGAGCATGTGATACCTTGTTCCCTACTGAGGCTTTGTTATCTCTACCAAGATCCATGCCTGGATCATCTCTAATCTGTATTGACTCCTCTCCCTAGATTTACTGCAGACATTTATCAATACATATTATACATCTCGCTCCCATGAATCAAGTCAGATAACTAGACGAGTCAATGCCTTCATGCTCCATGTGATCCTCATATATTTCTCTCCCTCTACATTCCCTTCTATATACTTTCATCATCAACAGTTTGCCAAACTTTTACTTTTTATCCCCTTTACTACTATTGCCAATTCATTTGATATCTTGTAATAATGAATATACTAGACACTCTTTCTCTATAACACTAACTTATTCTCTCTCTCTCTCTTGGAAAGAAATTATTCTATGCCAAGTTCTTTATTCTACTCTACTCGTACTACTACACATACTACACTCTCCAACATTCCATTCAACAATTTTACTTCCTCTTTTCTTTCATCCAAACGACATATGCTCTTTATCTATTCCAACTACTACTTTTATAATAAAGAGACAAGGAACATGCTTTTTTACCACTGTGTACATCCATTCTGTCATATTTTATAGCCAATGTTTTTCAAATATTTATTATTAATTATTAATCTCAAATAAAAACTATTTTTTTACATGTTAAATGTTAATATTTCATCATGACGTTTTATTTTAGTCTTTTCCTATGTAAATTCAATTGCCAAAAAATAGAGGAGAGGAAATTGGCCAATTTAATATAAATTTTATGGTTATTTGTTTGTGAATGATTGATACTATTTTTTTTCTGTGGACATTGAAAATATACTGTAAAAAATATAACATGTGTACATGTATACCTACATGTAAAAATATTTGCCCATTCATATCATCCATAATTCGCTGTTTACCTTATAATACGAGGGGTAATAACCATGACATGAATTTTGTGTGTTAAAATTTTCTCTTGTATGGAGAAAAAAGGAGGGGTACATTTATTGTAGAATATAAGGAGGGAGAATGACAATATAATATAATGGAAGGGAAAAAAGTGATGAGAGGAGATGATATAAAAAAGGAGAGAGAGAGAGAGAAGATGATTTGCACATGGATGTCTGGAGAAAGATAGAAATGGGTAGTGAATGTGTGTAGTAGTGAATAGATGGAAGCAATTTTTATAGCTTGTATTTTGAATCACAGAGGAAAAAATACGAGACCAAGTTTCTCTTTTCTCCAATGTAAATAACATGTAGTGTACATACATGGAGTATGGAGTAGGAGAAGAGAAGATAGAAAGTGATGAAATATGAGTTTTTGGTGGGTTGAAGAGTCGTCAAGATTCAAAGTTGAAGACATGGGGAAGTTGTACATGGGAAAAGATGACGAAGGACAAGGAGAGCATGTAAAGCAATGACGGAGCGTATAAACGGAGACATTTATGGGGTATGAGATAGAAGAAGACGAAGAGTTTTGTGTTCAGACAGAAAAAGAGAGAGAGAGAGAGAAATGTGAGCTATGGAAAATTCAATATTGGCCTCGGCTTTTTGCCAAGAATATCTCGACGAATATATTATCATCTCGCATTTTGATTTTCCACGAGTCTCATGAACAACCACAACAGAGAAAATACTCCCGTCTTGTTGTTGTTCCTCTCTCTCTCTCTCTCTAGCCTACCCATAATAAATGCCGGGGTTTCCATGTCCTAGAAATTGGGTACTGGGAAAAGTAGAGAGAGAGGGGGAGGTAAGTTTGTGGCCATGGCCAACATGCCACACACTGAGCTCAGCGGTCATTGTGCCAACAATGTAGAAGAGAGAGAGAGAGAGTTTTGAATTCATTCCATAGAGGCCAAAAATCTTTATACTCTGAAAATTCAAAAACAAGAAACTCATCATGCTCAGGATATGATGGTGATGGTCGTGTGGTGGTGGTAGTAGGGGTTTGAGCCAAATAATTGTGCATGAAACTTGTTTATTAATGGTTCATGCGTGTCTTTGTCTCTTTCTCTCTCTCTCCAAGCCTTTTCTCTGTATAATAAATGAACAAAACCATTTGTTTTCTTACACCTACCCCCCTTTTTACTACAGAACAGATATCTCTCCATTTTAACTTGAACTTTGGCTCAACCTCCTTCATTTTCCTTGATGCTCTCAAATAGAAATTGAATCTCTCCATTATTTATTTTACTAATTTAATGACACTACCCCATTGTTTGTACTCTCTCTCCTGTACATTGACTCCATGCACTCGTTGGTCTTTAATTTACTACTTTGGTATTTCAAATGGAATTTATCAAGAGAGAGAGAGAGCAAGGGGGAGGAAGAGATGTCGTTGAATTTGATTTCCCATTTAATACTGATTAATGATGTTTGATGAGATGAAGCACACAATTAAATTAGATGGAATTAAAGAGGAAGTTATTACAAGAAAATTAATTAAATTTCAATTCAAATTACTCTCCCCTCCCTCTCTCAGTCAAATAAGGAGGAAAAGTTTAAGTAGGATGATGAAAGTTACATAAAAGGGCGGAAGTATTTTTTAAGAGTTATTATTTTGTTAAAAAACATATTTAAGAAATAAAAATAATAGATCACTAGAGTTATACAGTAGACTCTATAAAAAAGGCACAAACTTTGTTTCTTCTATTATCTTTAGGTACTTTTCATAAGAAAAAAAAAGTAAAGGGAAAGTAGCCAAAGGAAAGTAGAGTCCGATGAAGCATCTTTTTTGTAAACTAAAATGTTATTAAACTGGCTCCCTCACTAAGTACTCCGTTTACATGTTCTGTAAACAGAGAGAGAGAGAGAGAGAACAACAAAGTGGTTCTTTACTTGAACAAGCAGGAAGAAACAAGAAGAAATTTTAGTGTATAAAAGTCAAGGAACAGAGAGGGATGGAAACAGGAAGTCAAGATTTAATAAAGATCACAGTGCTAATAGCAAAATTCAAGAGAAAAAAAGGGGGGCTCACTTATGCATCCCGGACATGAGAGTAAATATACATAAGAGTCTCTGTGTAAAAAAAAATGTTGTAAAAAAAATTCTTTATACTCAGAATTCACAGGATGATTTGCCCTGACGTTGTCAACAGTCAAAAAAGAGGGGAGGGGGATTTTGAGTGTGGAGAAATGGTTTTTTAGCTTAATCTACTTTCCTTCCTGTTCCGTCATTCTATACAGATGAACCATATGGAGATGAAGAGAGAGAGGAGGGGAGTGGATCTTCCATGTTCATTTACAATGGTTATCTCTATAATGGAAACAATTGGGGAAGTGCATTGTACCATCCACCAAAAAAACAATTGAACTCTCTCTCTCTCTACAGAGAGACACACAGCCCCTGTTTTAGTTTTCTGTTTTGTTCTTTTAGCGGAAAAAAAGAAAAAAAATGGTGTCTTTATCTTCCCTTTGGTCCAGTAAAAAGAATTTTTTTAAAAAAAATTCTACTCGGCAAAGTGTAATAAGAAGAGATAGGAGATTCTTTTTTTGGGAGAGAGAGAGGAAGAAAAGAGAGATTTGGATATAAAAAGGAGTGACTTGTTGGGCTAAAAGGGAAGGATTTGTTGAAGAAAAAAAAAGTACAGTGGGGTCTATTGTTAAAAGGGAAAGGAGGAAGTGGAGAGTGAAACTGTAGCTAAGAGTTGAGCTATATACAATACAAAATCCCATGCAGTTTAGATCATGATATGAGCCACACAAAAAAAAGAAGAAATAGAGATGGAGAGATAGGGATGCATTAGAACTAGAAGAGAGTTTTAGGGAGGTTGGGAGCTTTTGGGTTTTTTCAAGAGTCATGAGTACAGTTGAGAGGGGGGGAGAGAGAAGTAAAGCAAGAGAGAAAGAGTTAAACCAACAGGCATTTGATTGTCGGTCTGTACGGCTCTACACTGTTGGGATATAAGAGAGAGCTCCACTCTGAGTTGCGCTGTCGTATTTCTGCACGTATTCTGGTGGCGGGTATGAGTAGAAGGGAAGTTTTTGTGTATTCTTTGGTCTAACAGAGAGCTATGTGTAAGAGAGAACCTTTGGTTTGGTATATTTGGACTCAGGTCTTATCATTTAGCCAAAAGTCTCTGTGGCTCTCCTCACACTACAACAGTCTCTCCTAAAACTCTCTCTCTCTTCCTCGCTTACTAGGAAACTGCCACTTGCTTCTCTCACATATTCTCCCGCCTTTCATCATCATCATCATATACTCTACTCCACTCTCACTCTCACTCTCTCTTTCTGTATAATCTCAAGACTCCACATCGATCCTTCCACAGTTTGACTCAAGTCGTGTAGCACAGAACAGTCGATTGACTCTCTCTCTCTCTCTAGTCAGTCTTGTTCACTGTACTCTGAGGAAGAACCAAAAACCACTTTTTCATCTCTGTTTCTTTTTTCCCCTATCTCGTTCTTGAGAGAAAATTTCGTGTAGTCAGTTTTATGTGGAGTGTGTGATTGTGACTCTCTCCTTCTACTCTACTCTGCTCTGTGGTGTGTGTTTCTCTGTGTCCTTTTTATTCTTCGCCCCGGGTCTTACCCGCTTACCTTGTAAGTTGGTTTTTGTCTATTGTCAAACTATGTGGAAGATTGGAAGGACGGGAAAAAAAGTTGGGGGGAGATAAAAGGAAAGGGAGGGGATTGTTGCATAATATTATAATTATTGGAGACATTACATGTTATCTTGTCTTTCATTTACACATCCTGGATAAAAAAAGGAGGGAAAGGACTTTCTCTTTACACTTTGAACCATCTCCTTTCTCTCTTTTGCTCTGTTACATTATCAGAGGAAATGTTGGGGTTCTAATCCTAAGACGGAAAAAGATTTTTTGGAGTGGGGCTTGAATTTTCTCTTGGTCTTTTTCTTGTTCATTCATAGCTCAAGACCTCACCATAATGTTTTATGCAGACGTAAAAGTTTGTTGAAGAATAGTTGATGGGATGGGATGGCTCCGATTAAAAGTTGAAACTTTCTCTTCAGTGAAAATATTCTAAGACACTGGCACTCTTGAAAATCTCTGCTTTCTCTCTCTAGTTCCTTCTCTTGTTCATCTCGTTAACTTTCTAAGGAGGGAAGAAGAAGCAACTGTTGGTGCTTTTTGGTGTTTGTGTTGTGACTAAATAGTTGATTCCAAAAAAAACAAGAAATGGAGACGGGACTTTACTTTCTACAATCGTCATAATAATAAGAAAATGAACTTGTAACAATTTTCTCTCTCTTGCATATTTTCCACTTACTTACTCTCCCTCTGCTTTCTTCCGTGGATAATAAATTTGAGGGTGAAAAGATTTTTGTTTACTTTCTTCACTTTCTTGTTGGTGGTTTTTGAGGAAAAGGAGAAAATGAAATTTCATGTCAATTTACCAAGTGAAAGATAAAAAAAAAGTTTTGACTAAATTGTTCCTTGAGGAACTTGACTACTAAAAAAGGGAGAAAGTGTTTTTGATGGCCAAGTGGCATACTTTGTATCCATTTTTGGTGTGTGTGAATCTATCGGTATTCCTCACCATGTGTTGAGACTGAGAGACCTGTAACTGAGGGTGACGGCTCGATTAATAAAAAGATGCTTTTATGAATCAATTAACTTTACAGTCACCCATTACACGACAACCTCTCCTACTTTCACTTGTACTGTGGAAAATAAAAATACTCATTTTGCAGTGTACAGTGTAGCAGCCATGGATACCAAGACTATTTTTTTGAAAGCTCTTCTAGCACAATTTGGTAAGTCTCGTCTTTTTTTTTATCTTAGTTTACTTTATGTAATCCATTAAGCAGTTTATTTTTGTTTATATTTTATGCATGAAAAAATTCCACACATTTTAGTTCCTTAATTGTAATTAAAGGTCTATTGTGATGAGATGAACTTGTTAACTTTTTTGGGGTAAAAGTTTGTTGGTGTACTTTCTCTCTCTCTCTCTTTTAGTTTCACTTATAGAAAAATAAGAGGGGAAAACGTCTTTTTTCCTACGTACTGTCTTTGCACGTGTACTTCCATTAAGACTTGCACCTCCCCCATAATCTTATATAGTTTTTTATCCTCTGATTTTGTCAAACATTGAAACTTTCTTTTTTTCTTGCCAACAATAGAAAACTCATAGATTGGCTAAGAGTAGGAGGGGGAAACTTTTACATTACAGAATGTATTCTCACAGAGAAATAATGCAACAAGAATGAGAGAGCTACATTTTCTTCTTCTCTTGAAAAAAGGACAAAACAAGATGGAGAGGGGGGAAAGATGCCGGTCTTGTGCTTTGAGCCAATTTATTTTGAAGGGTACAATTTCCTGAAAAACAAAACAAGTGACAAACTTCTATTCTTCAAGTCTTGCAACACACACACATTTCTCTAGTCTGTAGTGAAGGACTAGACTAGGCAGAAGAGAAAAGAGAGAAAAAGTAGAGAGTGAAAAAGAGAACAAGTTTTTTTTTCAAGTCAACTTCAAGTCCCTTCACGTAGACATTCCCAACATTTCTTCGCTCAATGTTGTCTTGTCCATGAAAAAAACTAAGGAAAAGGGGAGGGGGTCAAAATATTATTTCTTTTTCTCTTTCCCCTTCCGTCATGTGTGTCTCAATTTGGAGTAATCTTTAGTGCTCATCCTATGCAAAAAACCAGAGAGAGAAAGGAAGAAATAAAGCCTCTGGGTTTCTTAATATAAAAAGTTTTGGGTAAATACGCTAAAAAAAGAGAAAGTGTAAAAATGATCCTTTTTAGCCTGAGAGATTGCATTAAGATTGAATTATCATTTCTCTCTCTCTCTCTCACTCACACACCATAAAAAAATGAATATGAAAGAGAAAAGAGGAAAAAGAAATATTTTTATACTTTTGTCGTTTAATATCACAATAAAAAGAAATATTTTATGAATTATTCTCATAAATCTCACAATCATCCCGGAGACACATCCATCAAGATAGAAGAGAAAATGTTGTTTGTTTAGTCCAAATTTTTTTTCTTGTCAGTTTTAAAAAAGTAGTAAAAACAATTAATATGTAGAAAAATATAAAGAGGAATTTTTTTGTGAGTACATGATTTTAACATTTTGTAAAAAATTGTGTCATATCACACATTGTACACGTATAAAACTAAATGGAGATGGTGTCAAACAGTTATTTTTCCAACGAGTAGGGAAATGTTACAAGGAAATGGATATAAATTGAGTAAGCACATTGTAAAGAGAGAAAAAAATAAGAGTTGAATGGACAAGAAATGGAGAGCGTTGAAGGAGGGATTTTTTTATAGTTTGTTATTATTGTGACAGCGTCCTCACCCTTTTGACTGAATGTCACGTCGTGTTCATGGCAGGAAGATTCTCATCATAAAATACACTTCTATATATATATATACTCTACAATGTATGTACACCATAGAAACATTCCCATTGAACTGGAGAATCTTTTCCGCATCTTTACGTCTGTACTCTCTCAACCCAGACAAGTTTAAAATATTTCCAATAATTTTTACTTCAAAAAACAAAGGAAAGTTCATAGACAGAAAGACGAGAAAATAGTTGAATATCATGGGATTTTGTGGGTCACATAAGATTTAATTGGGATGACGAAATAAAATGGATTGAAATAGAAAGCTTAATTTTAATGTTCATTTGTCAACGAGAGATAGAGAGTTTGCTTTTTTTTATCTATTTGTAGAAATGAAGTCTAAAGAGAAGGGTAGTTTTTTTTAGAATTTTTTATGTTGGGAGATGAGTAAATTGTCTTTTTTTGTGTGTGATCTACTGATGGAATGATGCAGTCAAAAAAAAAAGTAAAGATTTTTCTGGCATTTTGTTAAAAAAACTTTTCTCCCCCTCTTTTTCATCTCTTCACTCAGCAACCAATTTTGATGGGTTGAAGAAAATTAGAGAAGAAATAAAGCTTAAAGTGGAGGAAGAAGAAAACGCAAAAGGTTCTTTTCTTTGGCGAGGCTATCTATTTTCTTATTTCAACAGGAGCGTAAATCGCTTTGCACGTAATGCTACTAAAATACTTACATTCAAGGTAGTGAGTTTAGAGAGAGAGAGAGAGAGGCAAAGATGGAAGAAAATAAAAAAAGGAAGAAAAAAACTCCAAGAGAATAGAAAGAAAAAAAAAGAGAAACCTTTTTTGGTTTATCCCTTGATTTTTTCTTTCTCTTTTATGGTGGTAAAAAAGAGGGAGAGATTCTTGTGAAGAAGAGAGAGAGAGAGGAATTGAAGTCCGAACATTTAGATTGGTCAAGAGAGGAGAGCGAGAATGAAAGGAAGAAAATTTTTATTGGTTTTTTTTCTTCTTTTTTTCTTCTTCTTCTCTCAGCTCTTATGATTGGATTAACATCCGCTCTGGTGCTTCACAATGTTTCCGTTCCCCATTATGGATGGAAGGATGGATCTGCCAAAATGGACTGCGAGTTTGACCTAGAGTCAGGTTAGTCTTTTTTTTCTAAATAATAATTTAATTAAACGATCAAAAAATATTGTTAATAATGGAAATATTAATTTTGAATCTCTTTTTTCTTTTTTACAGATAAATTATTTGTTCTAAAATTTTATAAAGATGGCCACGAATTTTTTAGATACTCACCCAACTCAAAACCGCCTATTCTCACTTTCCCTTTAGAAGGAGTTTATGTGGATGTAAGTTTTCTTTCTTTTTTTAAAAAAAAAAAGTTGGGAATAATTTAATTATGAAAGTATATTCAAATTAAAATATTCATGTTAAAATTTATTGACTCAAATAATAAATCTTGATTAGTCCTTTTTCTATGCTTTATGAAAAAAAAATTTATGGGAAGATGTTCCATGTGTTTCTATTTTGGAAAAATGTGTGTAATTTTTCGCCCCTCTCTTGTTTTTGTTGTATTTTTTTTGATGCGTTAATCCAGATTGTTTTTTTGCGTCTGTATTAAGTGGAATTTAATCCAGAGCAAGACATTAAAGTGTGTCTGCAATAAATTAAGAATTCATTAACTACATATTTAAACCCATTAAATATTGAGTTACTCTTCTTTCCCTTCTTTCACGTTTTAAATTACCAAGAAAAAGAAAAGGAGGGGGGAGGGGGAAATTAGACGGGAGTTTCTTGTCTTTTAACCATACAATAATTTATACATGAAGAACATGAAGAGTAGACAGTGGAGGGGGGAGGGAGGGAGTAGAAAATTTGAGGGTTATTTTTAAATGAAAAAAGAAAAGACTAATTAAATTTTAAGAAAAAGAAAGTTTTTTTTGTAAAAATTAACTAAACTTGTCGGGATTAAATTACAGACTAGCCAGTCAAATATGAACCACGTGGTTCTTAAAAATATCACGCTTAAGACAGGAGGAACGTTCGCTTGTGAAGGTAATTATAAATTTTTTTCCTGTAGTTTATATATAAAACATGTTGATCTGCAATTAAATATAGAAATTAATTAATATTTTTTAATTGTCAAATTAATAGTCTCTGCTGACCGTCCCACCTTCAAAACTTTAACAAAACAATCCGACATGATTGTTATTGGTAAGTAAAATAAAATAAATTTAAATAAATTAGTAGTTTTTAGTAGACTTTGAACTGTGCCAAAAATATTTTTTGAGCCCTCCCAAGTAAGGAACATGTTGAAAATATTAAGGAAAAAAATAATTAGTTAAATGTGTGGGCATTTAAGTAAGAAGAGAATTGTGAAAATGGTGAGAATTTAGACGGTGGTTTTTATACATACACAAAAAAAATGTTAGTAATTTCCATAAATAACTAGAGGTTGTAGATGTAGATGGGAGTTAAACGGTGGATCATGTTCAGACGTTGAGTTAATGGTGCAAGTCGCTCAACCGCCTCAAATCTTGTCTCTTCTCTATCTATAGCTTCCCCAACAAATTTTGGCTCTCATCCACAAAAAAACATCGTTTCTCTTATAAAAACGTTGCACCTTTTGTATCAGTACTGTGTACTCTATAAAAAGTTGTGATTTTTTTCCCCTTGTCTTGTAAAAATAATCACGACTCGGGTAATTACACCGGTTGTTTCTAATTGAATGTAATGATAAAAATATCAAGTTACAATTATTCCCCCACCCTCAACCAGTTGCTCATTTACGAAGGAGGGGAGAAGAGAAGCTGATAAAACTGATAAAAAAAAGTATTGAGGCCACATGTTAAAATTAAAATCTCAATTGTTTCCTCATTTGCCATTTTTAGAGATAGGAAGACAAATTGGGGAGATTTTGAGTAAAATTAGCTGGGAGGTCTTGAGAGTATAATTTGAGAGAGGGTTTTTTATTTTGAACAAAATGAACAAAAAGTTTGAATAATAATGCTAATATTTACATTTCCAGCTCCGCCAGAATCCCCACCAGCTATCACAGGAGTGGAGGAAATAGTGAGTGTGGGTGATCCAATTCGTGGAAATTGTACTTCATTTAGAACTAAACCATCCGCATCTCTCATGTTCTACATTAATGGACAGAAGGTAAAAAATTTCAATTAAATTAAATTAAATTAAATTATTTAATTAAATTACAAAATATTTTTTATCTCACCAAAAAAAATTTATCTCACCAAAAAATTGATCCTCTCTATCTTGTGAGATTCCCAGTACGTGTACTATAGGAAGAGATAAAAATGGAATAGAAAAATAAAATGAATATAAAAAAAGAAAGCGAGGGAGGAGAAAGTGCAGTCTGGTTGAATTCTAGGATTTTGATTTATGCATTTAAATTCTTTTGATGTATTGCCCAAAAAAAGAGAAAGAAAAAAAAGAGTTTTGAACAAGCTGCAAGTCGATCAAAGGTCTCCCCTTGGTCTTCATGGGGGTACAATTCACAAGACAATAAAAATGTGAAAACTTTTTTTCCTCTTTCCTGTACTGTCCACACTACCAAAAAATGGCTTTAACAAATTCCAGCTTCCATAGCCATACATAGATAGACATGACTATACTATAAAATTCTGTATAAAAGGATAAAGCAAAAAAAAAATCTGCTGATTTACTTTTTTCTCCTTAACTTAGTGAAACAAGCCAACAAGTGAGGGAGGGAGAGAGAGAGAGAAAAAGTTTGACTTGTAGGAAACTTTATACAGATATCCCACTCTCTTGTAGTCTCTCGCAAGAAGGAAATGGTTCCTTGTTTTTTTTGTACTCCCCCAAGTTGTACATATGGGGAAGACTGGAGTGATAGAGAGAGAGGGAGATGGATATGAGAATGGGGAATAAAGAAAAAAGATGGAAGAATGTGTGTGTGCAGTGGTGGTTACAAGGCTACAAGTTGAAATGGCTCGCCAATATTCCAATTTACGATTCGATCGTGGAGATCGACAGCCGTTCCTCCTCCTCCTCCTTCTTTTTTCCTTCCTTCCTTCCCATGAGAGACTTGAGAAGACAGCCAGAGAATTAGAAATCCCATTATTCCGTTTATCCGACCAAGATACCAATGCTTTCCGCAACACTAAACATGTAAACCCCCCCCCCCTCTTTTCCAGTCCCCTCTCTCTCTGTCTCTCTCTCTCTGGCTGGAGAAAGGAATGCATTGTTTGCTAGAGTCATCATTGAAATCTAAAATTGGAGAAAGCTTGTGTCTTTTACTATTAGAGAGATATAGAGAAAGAGAAAACCATCTTTGATCCATAGTCCGGATTATTATATCTTGTACACTATTACCCCTCCCCCCCTATTTATAAGGAGAGAGGAATTTCTGGATTGAAACCAGAGTTGAGACCTGGAGAGAAATTTAAATATTATTGCTATCGATTATCTTCTTTTTTTTCTCTTCTCTTCTTATTACTCTTATTATTCCATCCACCATCCCAATCCCAAATCCCAATCTCTGTCTCTGTGTCATTTCACCAATGGGAATCATAAATAGAGAAAATTGTCAATTCTGTTCAGAGTCAAAAAACCAACCAAAAAAAGAAATTGGCATCATTTTGAGAGAAGAAGAAAAAAAATTAAATTGGAGATTATTGTGAAAAATGTAGACTGTATAAGGACAAGAAGAGAAACTGGAGAAAAAAAGGATTTTATTTAGGAAAAAAAGGGAACATTGACACTCCACAGTGGATCTGTGTATAAGAGAGAGAGAGAGGAAAGGAGGAGGATAGAGATGGGCAAGATAAATATTTTGGGAGAGAGATTAGTGTTCAGTGAGACAGAGAAGGGAGAGAGAAGATGTGTTGAGCTTTATAGATAGCTAATGATGTTAAAATTCTTGGAGAGAGTGAATGCGAGGGGAATTTTAATAAACAAGTTGACTTCCCTCTCTCTCTCTCTCTTTTACTATAGAGAAGCACAAGGAAGGAGACAAGAGACAATGGGAGAGTTGAATTTTGGTATAGTTAAAGTTAAAAGTCAAGGAATGACATGGCCTTCTGTACACTGTGTAGAAATGACTACTATAGAAAATAGAAAAGAATTGTAGAGCATGGGGTTGAGCAAGTCATGCGTGTCTTGTCAAGTCATTTCTATATATAGAAAGTGATGCCATATATTCCCTCCCCCCCTCTCTCTCTCTTATATACAAGAGAGTACACAGTCAACCTAATCTTTGACTATGACAGACATCAACTTTACTTCAAGCACAAAGACCATGAGGAGATACGGAACAAGAAAATAGAGAGGAAATGTTTCAAATGTGGGCCTCCTTCAACCCCTCCCTCACCTGATTTCCCCCCCCCCAAAAGTGTCTTTTTTACCATTTTCTTAGACTCAAAGAAAGAGAGAGATTCAAGGGAATGCTCTACATTGGATTGGCAATGATTTTTGAAAGTGAAAGAGACATCCTTTATACCTTTTCCCTACTGCACTGCAGTCCAGATTTATATTTATGCATCCTGTCTAAATTGATCTCTCTCTCTCTGAGAGAGAAAAACTGTCTCTATATACTCTGCATTACGCCAAGGGAAAATTGATGGAAAAAAACAGGATTTCCGTCTTTCTCTCTCAGGTTGAAAAGAAGGGGGAGGAGGAAGGAGGATGTTTCAAACTGTGTGAGCTTTAAGCTGGGAAAATACAGTAGACTCTTGTGGATACCTGAGATGTTTGATTTCATTATTCATCTCATTCCCTCAATTCAAGGGAATCTTGCAGATTTAATCTAGACCCTCTCTCTCTCTTTGTAGTTGGTTGTTAGAGAATAAAAAGAAGGAGGGGAGGGGGATAGTTGAGCTGTAAAAATCGTTTAATTTATTTAATTGATTTTACTCTGGGGACTCGTAGAAAAAGATTTGTCTTTATTTTTTACATTATATTTTATTAAATCAGTGTACACAGACACTAGGCAGCTATAAGATGCCTAGGGCATCTGTATGTATTTTTCATGAAATTTGTATTTTATATTTTAATTCAGCTTGACATTAGAGTCTAACAAACATTTTATTTTTCAATTTTCTCTCTCCCTCTCCCTTTTTTCAAAAAAGACTTTTGTCTCCTTGTTTAAACTATGGGGACTAACGTAAACAAAAGAAAAAGGGGAGAATGTACATGTGAAAATGTTAATTATAATTGTTGTTAGTCTAAGGGAAACAAAGAGCTTAGTTATGATTGTCTCCACTGTGTCTATGTAGTTAAGCCAATTATACAGAAGCAAATAAAAAGAGAAGGGGGGGGGGGGGAGAAAGAAGGAACAAA
>JAQIVZ010002366.1:0-21420 GCA_034700945.1 Arrhopalites spinosus
TTAACTTTTGTATACTGTCAGAACCATTTAAATTACTGTAAGTTTTTATGTATAATACAAGGAAGTTGAAAAAAAAATATTTTGTTTTGTCTAAGAATTTCAAAATTACAATTTTGGTGCTCTTAGAAAACATCAGCTAAGAAAATCATCATCTTCTAAGCTTTGACGAGGGGAATTAGGTATTGACGCAGAGTGTATATTGATGATGCTCTTTTTGTAAATAGTCCTGGTACGTTGAATGATTTATTTGTTGTCCATTTTAGATTACATTGAACAAAATAAGGATTATTCTCAACAAACTAAGTACTAGTAACTTTGATTTAGTCTCTAAGGACTTTCAAGAATTGATAGAAGGAAATGCCGAGTATCATCAACAAATTGCACATCTTCTTTTTGAGAAAGCAGTAGTTGAGACTAACCCCACCTCAGTTTACTGCTACGCCAATCTTGTAAGTTCAAAATAAAGTACTAATTTATTACAAAAGTTTATCGCTCAAATTCATCAAACTCATATTGAACCACAGTTTTTATGTAATTTAGGTTGCCAAAGCTGATTCAAATGGCCCTGTACGACCTTTTGCTGTTGAAATGATACAGACTGTGTACCTTGTATTTTTTGCACTCTTTCGATGTACCCCTATTGAGAAATTAGCCACAATAAATGGTTCAAACTACGTTCCACGTGGTGTTTTCCTTAATAAGCCAGAGTCAACGAGGGCTTCATTGTTGGCTAGAAATTATGGAATTCTACGCTTTATTGGAGAATTGTACAAAGTTGATGCAATGGATTGTGCCAATTTGAAAGCTTATGTGGACGCTCTATTAGGTATATTAATAAGATAATGTGTTAAGTTAATACAATTCATATTTGCATACAAAATATTATGTTTTGATCGTGTAGAATTATTTGAGCAATGATTTGTTTTTTATACACAGGACAACCTGATGAAGAAAATTTGGTTTATTTGAGTAAACTCTTAAAAGTTACTGGACAAAAACTACATGATGATATTGCACAAGTTGAGTCTACATCTAATGAACAAGCATTGACAACAACTAAAATTTGGCACCAACAAGTTTATACTGATCTTGAAAAATTTGGGTCGACAATTCCCGTGGGCACCACTCGTTTGGCTGTCAAGGTAAAGCAAAAATGATTTGTCTAATCTGTTCATTTCATGAATATTTTTTTTTACTAAAACAGATTTTAGACTTTGGTTGGTCAGGTTAAATTGATCAAATTGTTTAATGTTTTTACTTAAAGGATGTAGTAGAATTACAGAAAGGTCGATTTCTACAACTAGAAGAGGAAGTCAATGCAAAAAATGTACCCGCTTCATCTGTTCCTGGTACAAATAAAATTCCAGTGAAGGTATCAAAACCTCCTAGTCCAAAGAAGTTGTCAAAACCTAGTCCAAAGAAGGCGGAGGAGAAATTACAAGACATTACAAAAGTACCATTCCCTAGTACATCTAAAAATGTAGTCACAACAAAAACAATTGACCCTGCACCAGCTCATATTAGTGATAAAAATGAAAAGACAATGGGTGAAGATTGGATGGCTGTTTCTTGGGCAGATGATGATAGTAAAAACCCGTTCTCTTCTCTTCCTTCATCAAATATCACTCAAGTTCCAAATGTTTCACAACCCAACATTCTTCCAGTACAAGGTGGTCTCAAAACTTTATTTCCTAGTTCATCAGTTGTGATGCCTACACCATTATCATCAATTGTTAAACTCTTACCTATGCCTTCATCCAGTCATAGTGGATCACAAGGCTCTATAAAGCCCAGCCCGAATTCGGCAAAGTATATCGACGTTGAAGTAATTTTCAGCAATTATATGAAGGTCAACGCTAGAAATAAGGCCACTAGAAAAGATTGGATAGTCAAAACTTTTAAAGAGTATACAGGTAAATTTTGATCACAATTTCAATTTACGAACTTGACAAATTATTTTTATGCATGTTGTCGTTTTTAATACATATATTTCTCATGGTATGTTACATGAGTTTAACTGATTGATTTTTGTCTATTTTTACAGAAGCTCAAGTGAAGAATTTTTTAAGAATCTTCAGTGGTCATTCGGCCAAGTTAACTCGCGGACAAGCGGCAGGAGCAGGTCAACTGTTGGCAGTAATGTCCGAAACATTTACTACAAATGATGCTATTATTGAAGGTTTTTTGGGTGGTATTATTAGTGACATGCCCAAATTACAGATAGAAAATAAGGATAATTTTGACCTGATTGCATTTAGTGTTAGTTACGTTTTAGTCGCGACATTTCATGATGAAAAAGATCTCAAATGGCTACTAAAATTGGGGAAAAATTTGTCTATTAATAAACCCGCACTATGGGCTGTCATAAGTACTGAAATTTTGCACTTATTGAAAGAAAGGAAGAAAGATCAGGGTTTCAGAGTATTATGGCACAACACTGGTGGTTCTGAAAAAAATGCCTTACTTCAACAGGCAATAGCTAAAGCTCTATTCAAGGGATTAATCTGAAAAGATCTTTTTTGCTATTTTTTAATTATAATTAGTGCGAATAATCTATGAATTCAGAGAAATGCAAAGGTAATTGCAGGTGATTTTTCAATGTGGCCACACTGCACTGATGGGGTAAACTTGATTTTCTTACATCTTAAGTGTCATAGTCTGTGATGTTTGATGATCGGTGTGACCTGTTTTCCTTTTTGTAAAGACTGTTATTATATATATCGATAATTTTTGTGTATCTTTTGGAACAAAGCAATCGTATATTAGGTTGACCCCAATTGTACGTAATTGTGGTTATATTTGTACCTATATGTCATTGATTCAAGATTGTATTAAAGATATATCTTTGTTGCATTTAAATCAACTGTTTTATGAATTATTATTATTTTATTTCCATTTGTTTGGCATAATAAAAAAATTACAAGAGACAATAGAATTCCAGACTGTTAGATCACTTGTCACTTCAGACTCTATAATTAGCTCTTCTTTTACATCATCATCCTTATCTAGAATGTCCGTAATTGGAGTCACTAAACTATCATTCAACTCAATTTTCCGTGTAACAAAGACAAAGAGCTGACTCAAAGAGGGATTGTCTATTGGACAATTGTAATTTAAAGAATTAAATAATTTTGAGAGATGACTTTTTAAAATCTTATCATTGGTCATAATATTCGAAATCCACAAAGGTAAGGAATATTTATCAATCATTGCGTGAGCCACTTCCGGTATACGTGCACCACGGGTTAAAATACCAATAATATTTTTCCTAGTCTTCAATTTCTCCAGTAAAAATGAGGAACACATGAATTTGACTGTGGGTAGTTTTTGTGCAATTTGCCAATCTTCTCGTGTTTTGAGTCCCCAGTACAAAACATTCAGAATCCATTCACGACTTTCCCTTTAGCATCAAATATGAAAATAAATTGAATAATATGGAATACAACTTAATAAATAACACTAATCCCTGCATAAATAATAAATAATGAGGGTCATTACTTGTTTCCGTCGGAGGCATTGTAGAATGGGATAAATTCTGGAATAATTGTCATTTCGAGAATAGGACGAGCAAGTAGAAAGGTCGTTAGACGAGTATACATGGGATGAGATGGTTGCCTTGAAACCTCACAAGCTGCAACTAACCACGTTGAGAGTAAATTACTTAATTTACATTCACCAAGTTGGTGTATACCCCGTTTTACAACGTGTAGAAAATGAAGCCAAATCTTCACATTTTGATTTTTAGAAAGCTGTTCAAATGAAAAGGAAAAAACAAGGAATTATTTAACAGGCCTAGTAAAAATTAAAATAGTAATTCCTTACTTACATAATACGATTCTTACCTTTGCTTGTTGTAAATTAAAAATTAGACGTCTAAATGCCAACAATGAAGCATTTCTTAAAATGTCATCTTGAAGTGAAAGTCCTCTCATGATGAAATAAATCCAACCATAAAGGCCAATCACCTTGTTGACATCACAGATATTTCTTTCGTCCATTGCATGACAAAGGGCTGGTAATAAAAATTCCAAATTGTAGAATCCTTGTGGATTTGGGTTTGATGACATATTCTTTTCATTATATTGTAGAGCAGTATTAAAAGCCATTTTATCGTTGATTGATGACAAGATTGAATTTACTCTTCCGGAATGGGCGTACAAAGGATTCGTTGACCATTTGGCAATTTTTTCTGCTCTTTTCGGTCCAAATAAAGGCATCATTTCCAACTCCTTACGTTTTGAGGTACGTAATATTTTGAAGATTTCAACATCTTGATCCCCCAATGAACCTCCGTATTTTTCTAGCAGCGTTCCAATTGACGATGTGTCGTCAATTACAATTTCAGACTCCTTGGAATCATTTTCAACCAGGGTAACTGTCTCTTCTTCAACTTCTTCCAGTTTCCTCTTCATTTTGACACAATAAAAATTGAATATTTATCAGAGAACTTTTTGTTTTTTCTTAGAAAAAAAATGCCACGTGGGTTTTAACTTTGCCGCACTCTGCATTTAGTATTTAGTTATCCTTTGACAAAAATTAAGTCTTTGTCTCTTATGTGGCATTGCCATTAAATGTTAACGTAAGTTAACTAACCCGGCTCAAAAGATCGTACTGTTTCTGTATTCTGTGGTCATTCAGACAAAATGACTTTATGTAGGAAGTCTATTATTTATTTAAAAAAAATTAAAATGCTTTCTACAAGCTAACGAAAGAAACTTGTTCATGTGAAGAGCTCTGAATGTTCAGTCGAAAGATGAAAGTATACAGACAGAGTACATAAACACGACAAAGAGTAATTTTATTTACTTATTTAGATGATATAAATAATACAATTTTTTATATTACAGGGCATATACTCCAATATCTCTAATTCGGTCCACTATTAACTGAATGCTATGTATTTAAACCCTGATGTGTTTTAGCAACGCGTTGATCTGTACCTGTCTGAATGACGGCATGAGCGATATGTACCCAGATTATACTTCACTCAACTTCAAAAATTAATTAGGGACAGAATTTGCACCAATGGAGGAAACGAATTGGTTCATTTTTTCAGAATTGTCATTGTGTAGTTTTTGTAAGAAGAATCTACTATGTATGACCATTCCCGTTTTCACAATTCCATTAATACCACCACTTCCGGTCTCCTCCGGAACCTCCCCCCCCCCCAATTTAATTGGTGCCTGAATCTCGTGGAGCAGATCAAATTTTTGTTGTTGAGCACAAACGGACCTAGCCAGTTAGGCTGAAATTGATGGGACTGCCTCAAACTCCTCAATGACCTCTATCCTTGTGGTGAAAGCCGAAGGGATGAACACGATACTTCACTGGGTCATTTTGGAATGATTCAATTCAAATATTAAAGAGATCCTGATCCCCTTCAATTTATTGTCCTACACCGCAGATATTAAGACTTTAGCGAGATAAAGAAACCAAAACTAAATACGACTGCTGAAACTAAAGGAAGCTTGACCCTGAATGTTGACAGTCATGAAAACTCATTTTTATGGGTTTACAATTAAAATGGATGCAATGATAAAACATTAATTTCCCTCCATTTTTGATTCCTATATAAATATCCAATAAATATCTCAAAGTTAAAGTGGTTAAAATGATACCTAGTATGTATTTAATTTTATGAAACAGAAAGGAAATATTCTTAAGCACTTTAAAAAAAACCATTAAAACCTTATGAAAAAAACAGAATAATAATACATGTAATTTATTAACTTGTGTGTAGACTTGCAGGCAAAATGGAAAATTTACGAAAGAACCTCTTTGTTTTGTTGTCATTTTGTTATACTTAGCAATGCATGCACATGAATGTGACGTGATCTATTGTTCTGTAAAACCATTGTCATTGCATTTTTCTGCTCCTCTGTTTACACTTGCGAGTTATAAACACATGGGGTTGCGTTCGTAACGTGCGGGCACTGATGGTTCAGTGGTAGAATGTTTGATTCCCATTCAAGCGACCCGGGTTCGATTCCCGGTCAGTGCAACGAAGTTTTGCCAATTTTTTTTGACCTTTCTGGATGAAACACTGATTGTCCACTAATGCCTAGAGCAAATTCTTTGTTTAGAAATAAGAGTGTACTTAGATGAATTTTTAAAATCTTGGAGACCAATAATAAATTGTAGATTCAATTGACGCTAAAAATATATAGAGTACCATATATCACACTTTGAAGCAGTTACTTTAATTTTGTACACATATAATTCCATTGTCATGATGCCCAAGCACGTACCATCTTTGTGGCAAGATTTTGATGACATTTTCTCGTCACTTTTTTGAAATTTTGATGAACTGAACTTTCTACCTTATGTATAAAGTAAGTAGAAGACATAACTCGTCAAATATTTACTAAAATGGAATTAAAATTATGGACAGAAGGAAGGCCCATGTACTACTTTGGTCCTTTGGTTGTAACTATGTACATGACATTTTTTGTTGACATGTATTTTGCCTTTGTTCGGACGGTAGCAAGTGACGAGGACAATAAACGGTTCTCACAATCAGTTTCTGTACTTTTTTTGAGACTCTTTATCCCTTCATAAATCTAAAGTGTACATATAGCGTATATCCATCTGTCACTTTATTATTAAGCGTTATATGTCTTTATAGTCAGCCTCTATTATTCAACTCCGTTACATTATGACTTGAAAAGACTAGACGATGCCTTTTCCCTCGAGATGAGCTATACGATTACAGAAATGATATAAAATTGATATGAATCACCATTAAAATACAGGACAAAATATATGTACACAATTTATTTACTCCATACATAGTTTGTCCAATCAAATACAAATATTTTATACAGGTAGACTTAACTATTACCTATGTACATACTTTGATTGTGTCCATAAGGCTTCTGAAATTCTGCTTTGAGGATAACAATTTAACCGAAAAATCAACACTCAAATATTCAATTGTAGGGCATCTTAGGAGCAGCAAGAAATTTATTTCTTGAATTTCTTGTTGAAAATTTGAAAATTTATTAGTGTTCAGAGAAGGAATTTTCAAAACTAATTGTAAATGGTTATTCATTTTTTTTCTGGCTTGTTCACCAAAAATCTGAGATTTATCTGCTCCAAGTAATCTTGGCTAGCTTTTGGACAAAGAAATGGCATTAAAGATCTTACAAATATTTTTAATTGTCCTTCTATTTACAATTTACTCTGACGCAAGTTACCTGCAGCAAATTTTAAAATTCATGGAAAAATATGAAGAAATTTTGATAGTTTCTGACCAAATTTCAAATCTTAAAATTAAAGGTAACAATTTTATACTCATTTTCAACACTATTAAATAATATAATTAATATTTTCTCACAGGTAATGCAACTGTCACATCTCCACAGTTTCAATTGTCATTTGCCAACACAACATTGAATAGTGATCAAATTTTGAGTCAAGTAGAAAATATTTCAAGTACGTTATTGAAAGTTATTGCAAATTTGAAAACTGTCCAAGAAACTGTACAATTTATTTCTCAGGTAAAAATTATAGAGCAAGAAAAAAGTATTGAAAAATTGTCTACAAATCTTTTTTGAATATTTTCGTGTAGGCTCATAATTTTCAAAATGACGTTGTGAGTATTTGGATCTTAATTTTATGGCCAGAGACAATCAAAGCATCAGCTACAAATTTGAATCTACAAATTACCAACATTAATTTGGTGTCATTAATTCTCCAAAAATATTTAGAGTCTACATCTTTCATCACAAAGATAAATATAATGTCACAATTTTATGTTGCATTTCCAAAAGAAAATATTCTTGAAGAGACGATTGTGAGTAGTCCTCATGAGTTATTCTCATTTTACGAAGTTTATGGACTAAATGAACAATTGCTGACCAATGAGGTCAGTGAATTAGGGACTGTTTTTCCAAGTTGTCGTTCATGTATAGCTCAATCAAGTCGACGCTCAAATCTACAAGGAATTTCATTTAGAGCAGAGGGCCTGGTAAAAAGACTATTTTTCTTTCATATAAATCTTTTATTAAAAATAATTTAAAATTTCTGTAGGAAGATCCAGAATTTCAAAATGACACGGATTATTACCTGGACAAAAACGGTGAAATTAAATTGATAAAAGGTTTTTCAGTGGACATTTATAAAATTCTAGAAAAATCCCTAAATTTCACGTAAGTCAAGTTCAATCTAAAAACTGGTTTTTTTGGAAACTGCACAAATTGTAATTTTAGATCGACAGTGACGATTATGAACAGTACCATGTCAAAAGAAATGAACGAGTCAAGTTCGTGGGATGGAGTTATTCAACGGGTCGAACAAGGTTTTTATCATTAAAATTCCGCCATAAGTTATTTGTATATAGTTTTTGCCATTTGCTTACAAGAATATGAACAATTAAATTATTAAATATGAATTGTAGGAGAGGTAGACGTAGGACTCTCATTAACAGTTCAATTAGTGAATCGAGCTCAGCGTGTCTCCTTTCTTCCTCCAACAGATGAATACATGTAAATGATACAAAAAGTCTTTTTTATTTTCAAAAATGATATTTATTATTATTAAATTTCAGAGTTAGTGCATTCTTTAAACCACCATCAGCGAATGCAGTCCGGGACATTTTTATGCAACCTTTTAAATCAGATTTATGGGCAGCTGTTTTTGCTACCTGGATAATTCTTGCATCATCAATGATTCTCTTTACAGTGATTCGTAAACGAGCTGGAATTGTCAGTGAGTGTGGACCAGATCAAGTTGAACCAGATTTCACACAAAATTCTTTTATTTGGGCTCTCGCTACAGCTTGTCAGCAAGGTCAGAATTCAGAAATGAAATTGAATTCACAATATCAACAAATAATAAATAAAAATTATGATAAAAAAATAAATAGGCTGGGATGAACATCCTGTGGCTGGATCCTTGCGAACAATTTTTATTTCCGGTTCATTTACGGGGGTTGTGGCATATGCTGGATATTCGGCAGCCATTGTTTCAACTTTAAGTCTTAAAATTGATCCAATTCAAACCCCAGATGCTTTAGTAAAAAGCAATTTAGACATTGGAGTTAGAGTTGGATTCTTGGACAAAATATTGGCTACTGATGTACGTCTTCTTCTTGCTATCAAAGTCCATTTTTGTTTAAAAATATTTCTATGCGCTTAACCTTTTTTCTCTTTGTTTTGAAAGCGTTCAAGTGAGGACATTGTGTCTAGAATCTATGGTCGCTTGACCAAAACACGGGGCCAGGGCTTGGTCAATGTGACTACGGGTTTTCATTTATTAAACAGTTATTCCTATGCTTTCATCAGTATCCGGGACACATTTTATGACACTGTGACACAATTTCAGAATGATAAAGAGATTTGTGAAATTCGTGACTTGGAAATATTAAAACATGGATTCCCTGCCGGTGCTTTCCTCTCCTATACTTCACCCTACAAAGGTCTTGTTCCTTGACAATTATTTGTATTTGATATCATAATCAATTAATTCAATGTACAATCATTTTTTCTATAATTTCAGAATATTTTCGTGTCGTGTAAGTCCCCATACATTATTCACATGTGTTGTATCATAAATTTCAAAAACCACTAAAAATTTTCATTTTTTCAGTCTAACTAAAATTCGAGAACGTGGTGTCTTGTGGAGACTTCGAGTATTTTATTTATATAAGCGACGTTGTGCTACATCCACTGACAGTCAGGGTCAAATTCTTGGGCCAAATGATGTTTTTACAGCTTTTATGATACTTGTTGCAGCCAAAGCAGCGTCTCTAGCCATTTTACTAATGGAACGTTTTTATTTTAGACGGGTCAAGGCACAAGTGACTTGGTAAAAAAACGGGGTTTTTCTAGAAAATTAAATTATTATGTGCTGTAGACACCAACACGTTGTAGTTATATATTTAATACAGTTCAGTCCATTTAACTTTAATGAGAACAGAGCAAAGTTTAAACAAGAAAATAGTATGTTGTATTTGTGTTGTATTTATTCATCAAATTATACATTATAACAAAATTTCAGCAAAATCACAACGTAGGTTATGTATAAGCAAAATTTTATCGAAACAAAAAAAATTCCAGAACCTGGAAATTACACAGAGCATAACAATACAATAAAAACATTTTAAAATTAAAAGCTCTTATCAATGATTTGTAATTTTATGATCATGAAAAATCATGACAAAATAATTTAAATTATACCTACATTTAACAATAAATAAATTTCATGTATAGATTATACATGTTTTTTTTTTTGGCTTTGACCATGTCGCAAGTAACCGCTCATACAATTAAGCCTTTACCACAATTTAATAAATTAGTACGTATATTATAGTTTCAAAAACCTCTCCATTTCATAGCGTTATCATACATAATAAATAAATAAATGAATTCATTTGGCAAGGACTGAATTTTGCGAATATGTATTAAAACAATTTTCCAATCATTACTAATTGACACATTAGTAGCGCCGAAACCTTTTAGTGTACTCATAAAGAAGAATATTACATAAAACTTTTTTAAAGTCCAGAGATGAACAATTTAGTATTCGACAAAAACTCATCGACTATTTGAATTAAAAGGCAATCAGCTTGTTTGCATACATGCCAATCAATAAAAGAAGATTAAATTAAAGAGAACTCGACGAGCTCGTATTAATAATACATAGTTAAATAATTACATTATTAAATGAATGCAGGTTAATATTTGGCTTTAAATTCTGCTTTTGTGCTCTCAGGTATTAGCATTAATAAAATGTGTATTAAAATTACTTTGTTCGTGTATAGTCATTCAAAAATTTTCTTTAGGATAAATTCTAAGAAATTGAATTTCAATTAGGATAATGCACATTATGTTTTTGTAGTAATTAGAGCACGTTATACTTTTTTACTATGTAGTATATTTTACTATGTACCTACGTAGTTTCACAGCAATTAAGACTTTAAAATTAAAAGTACTATTTTCAGCAGATTTCGACTGTTGATTTTATATCTTACAATTATTTGTATTCCTGAGTCTTGCATCATAAATTAAACATACACGCATTGCACGTTTACCTCACAATCATGACGATATAGCGTATCAAAACTATCTACAATATTTTCACTTCAGTTCATTTGAATACAATATTCTATTCAAGAATATTTGCAAAGTTACAGAATTCTCTGGGAATATTTTACTGTTGTTAACTTTGAGTCAACAAGTCAAAAAACATTACCCCATAATATGTAAATGCAATATTTAGGTAGTTAACTTTACAATGTACCCTGAAATAAATAAAAAAAAATTCTGTCATGTGAAATAAACACCTCCAATATTATACAATGAAATAATAGATTAGGTGTTTGTCTAAAAGTAAATCTTGATCGATCAGTATTACCGGTAGTAAAAGAAATTATTACCAAAATGTTTTCAATTCTATAAAAACAATTAATTAAAAATTGTCATTTTTGACTGCATAAGTGTAAGTGAACAAAAGAAACGGCTTTGTCAAATGATCAATACTGCTGATTAAATGTTGAACACACAAACAAGTCACTACCTACAGGTTGTTTACCTTGTAAACTTTCTCTTCGAGCATATTACATTGTTGACTTCAGCTGTCAACTGAATAAGCTGCTTACATAACACCATAATTTATGTAGCATATAAATCATTTCAAAAAGCCGATACACGAAAATATTTTCGAAAAACAAACCGCATAAATTAAAAAGTTAACGGAGAAATAAAAATAGACAAGAAATGATGACAGTGAATTAAATTAAAGCACCCTTCCTCTGTCACAATAAAAAAATTCAATCAACAAATTACGTCAAGTCTTCTTCCAACACAATTGCTGAGAAATAGCAGCAAGTTCAAGTAACCAATGAGAAAAGAAAATGGCTCTTGTTGCCATTAGTCTCAATGGGTCGTGATGATGCGTTGGTTGAGGGCTTGAATGATTTTGATTTTGATTCGGATGCGAAGTCATGTACCTGTAGTACAACAAGATGACAAATTTTTTCTCAAGTTAGTTGAATTTAATAAAGAATTTAATAGAAAAGAAATTATAAATGAAGGAAGAATAGAGAGAACTTTATACTTGTAAATTAATTGTTTACCTGTAGCTCTGTCCTCCAACCTGTTGAAGTACTTCTGTGTCTGGAGCATCGTTTACAGGAAGAAGACTAGGATGAAATGCTTTTGTATTAAAACCAAAAACAGATTGAAATTTTGCTGCAATGGTAGCACCACTAGATATTTTCTTTCTGACGACGTCACTGAAGGAATTTGAAGAATTTAATGACTCACTGTCATTAAATGATTGGGAGGACGAGAGTTGAGAATTTGTAGATGAAGTTGAGCCTCTCCTGATTCTGTCATTTGTAACATCCTTAGAATTCAGAGAATTCCACACATCCAACACTATATGCGGATGATTTCTCAAGGCCTAAAAAAGGAGTAAAAAAGCACAGTTTATAAATAAGTACATATTAAATAAAAATTTTAAAAGGGTAAACCTTTCACTTGAATAAACTTACCATATCCAATTCAGAACGAACTCTATTGAGCAATGAAGCAAAGGACAAGTAGGACGGTTGTAAAATTAGTGTTGGATCTAATAAGAGTGAATTTACAAGAGGAATTCTACTTCCAGCCAATTGTGAAAGCAAGTCTGTCACCATTAGAATCACATCGGGCTCAAGTGTTGTAAAATTGGCTAGATGATGGAAAAGGCAGTCTAAAAATGGACCAAAGGATGCTCGATTTTCTAAAATTGACTTTGATGGACTTCCATAGTCTGGAATAAAACTTGAAGTCATGTAGCCATCACTACTAGCTGTAGTTGCCAATGATGATAGCTTCGTATTAGCACCACCTCTTGAACCTCTGGAAGAATTTGTACTATTGTTGTTGAAATTATTCGGTGTTGAAGTTAAGGGTGCATTGCGATTGATATTTACACCACTTGATTCACTACCCATACTGTCATATGATTGCTCTGATAGTGCAATACTGCTCAAATCATCCAACAAAGGTCCTGTTTGTAAAGAAACATTTGTGAAAACTAATCCTGGAGCCGGAGCCTCATCATCCCCAATTCCACTTAACGAATGTAAAGGATCCAGTTGAGGGGATACATTTTCAAACGTAGCACTTTTATTATTATTATCAAAACTTTTAGAATTCGACAGGAAACCTTCAGATTCCAAAAGACTCGAGTCACTCTCACTTTTATTTCCATTGGGAAGAACTGCACTTGCTTCAACTTCAGCCCCGACAGCGGTTGAAGTGGAAGCCTTCTCATTATTATCACTATGGCCAATATCTTTCGAATTTTCTTTTGTTTCAACCACGGGTATAAATTCATCCAACCCATCATATCTCAGCTTCCATCGTGGATAAATTGGATTTGTACTGGGACTTGTTGTTGTTTCTTCTTTTGGTATGGCCGTTGGAGTAAAAAACCCAAGGCCAAGAGAATCCAAAGAAGCTAACCGTCTAGACTCATTAACTAAATATTGCATGTAATGATCAACTAATATGTCTTGGCCAAGTGCTTCAACGATGCTGCCAGGAATTAGTGATAAAAATCGGACTGATGAGTCATGGAAATCTAAGAAATTTTTTTTTTAAAAAAAAATTTAAGACATGTTTATACGTGAGGGACTTTTCAAAAAAAATCAACTTGAACATGAAGACATACCAATTTCATTGATGCGAGTCTTTCGCTGTAAAACCATTCGATGATTTTGTGAGAGCAAGTGTTGCAGCACTACATCGAACCAAAAATCTTCACAGTAAAAATCCAGCAGAACGTTGAATAAACTGAGCGTTGACACTGTTACCTAATTACCAAGAATATTAAATTTGTCAAAATTACATTGGCCTCAATAACAGTAAAATATTAATCTTTAAATATGAGAAAGTACTCTTGAATGCTTACCATAGTATTTTGATGATTCAGTCGTTGAAGGAAAGTTTGTGAAAGCAAAGAGATGATAAATTTCATCAAACTTTTGATTAGTAGGGGATGTGTTAGAAGCTCACAAATAGTTTGTAAATAACGAGTCACCACAGCCTCTCCTTCGTACAAGCTCTAAAGGAAAAAATTCACATGAAATGACACAACAAATAATTATTTGAATTTGATCAAATGTACGAAAATATATTTTAATCTATATTAAGTATGTAAAGATGCTTTAAAACATTAGTTGTTATAATTCAAGCGTAAGTGCATGCAGGTCTAAAATGCATTGTATAAATTGAAAAAGCATTTCTATCAAGGGGTCACATTAGTTTACAATTACATTCAATTTCAAGTTAACAACATGCTTCTATTAATTATCTATAAAGCGCCTACATCGTCATTGTAATAATATGTCTATTTCTATACATACCAAGTCATGATTAATATATTAACGAAATCACTACAAGTATTGTTCTAATGATAGTTGCTTACAAATGTTTACCATATTCACCAATACCTTTAAATATGATTAGGTAGCATATATTAGGAGTGCATTCCATAAGTATCCAAACATTATTTCAAAACTTTAAACCAGCCGTTATAACCTCAAAAGGATTATTACAGAAACATGCTCGTAAAAAACTAACTTCAACCAGGTTTATTATTTAAACTACATCTAGGCTTAGATTGTGTTAAATTGATCATTCTTATTGGAGTCAAAGGAAGCAACCGGCATGCAATCTCATAAAATTAAATCACAGAAAGATTGTAAAAAAACTCATCAAGACAATATTATGAGACAGATTCAAGTATAGAAGAATAAGTAGCTCAGCCTTTCAAGCATTTAGTAGGAGTACAGCCAGTAGCGTGAAAGGCATTTTAAAACTGTAGAAATCAGAGAATTTTAGCAGAGAAAGGTTTTTGTAATTCATTCAAATGAACACGTCATGCTGAACGTAAAACATTTGAAATTCAATTGTTTCAACTAACCGTAACGTACGAATCATGTCGCTTGTGAATTCCCCTCCCCTCATCCTTGAAAAAATTGATATATAAATAATATATTATAGCAGATATTAAATGCAAATAAATTTCAGGACAAGAATAAGTTTTGGACGTCCGTTCTCATGAAGAGTAAGAGAGAGAAAGAGAGACAAAAAATAGTTATTTTTAAATGTTGACATAAATAATACCTACTATTATGATAAATCGTCTAAGTATTTAGTAATATATGAGGTATATACATAAAATAAATCAGCTTGAGCTAAATCATTCGGGATTTGTCAAAGCGCTGAATATGTCCGCATGTGCTTGATGATATCAATAGTGGAAAATAATCCAAAGTACCATTAAATAAACACCACACAAATTAGTCTTTTTTTGCTTGCCAATTGCCAATTCGCTGCAAAGCATTGGCACTATTATACGCATATATATAGCTGTCAGCTGTGTATTAAACTCAAAAAAAAAAAATAAAAAAATATGATACAATATAATGTATTGAAAATGTGTGTGATTCCACGAAGCAGTGAAATTCAAAGTATTATATTAATTAATAACGAGATAATACTGAATATTAGTACTCAAGCTAAATACCGATGTGATATTTACATCATTGTGACAATTTTTTTTATATTGTGACATTATATGTAAATCAAATTGAAAATGATATATTATATTGTACATTGTTTCGAACCTGAGTTAATGCTGGTTTGATTATAGAGTCAAGGAAAGCATTTGAAAAACATTCAGCCATGGCTAGAATCAAAAAAAAAATTATTATTTAATCTTGTTGGCAATCATATGAAATACTTGCAGAATTCATTTATTTTATACTCATAATTGTAACAAAGAAACGGTATCATCAGAAATTTTAAAAGAACAAACCGGAGGCGACTGTCAGAGGAGCTTCATGTGTAATATCGTCGACAAATTTTAATTGTTGTACAAAAGGTCGAATTTGTTCAGGAGTTGCATAAGGAGTATATGTTGGAAGCATAGCGAAACAAGCACAAAGGCCACTGACGACTAAGTGCTGTAAAAAGAACAATTTAAAAAATCATCACATTTGTACTAGGTCCATAATTAAATTGTAACAATAAAGTAAAAAAAGACCCTATTCCATAATTGCAGCATGAAACATATTACTTACAGTATAGCTGTATCCATTTTCGACAGACAAGCTTTTCTCTAAAGCTGGACAACGTGAAGCGAGTTTGATGAGAAGAATGAAAGAATATCGAGCCGTCTCACCGAGGGTGGGATCATTTCCAAGACTCTGTTAATTCACAAAAAGAAACATTTAAGAAGATTTGGCAACTACTTCACATTAAATTAATTCTTTTATTGCTTTTCAAAAATCATGTCATACATATTCCAGTAAAAGACTAGCAAGTGAACAAGCTCCATCCAAGGGCACTTCCCCAACGTCTCTACTTCTGACGTAGCCCAAGATATCTCCGTCACGAGACGCTAATTCACATAATGAATGCAGCATCACTAAAACGAAAATCAAAGTCAGACATTATAATAAATAACAATAACATGTTTTATACATAATGTTTAAATAGGTATCACAATGTTACACTTTTGAAGTGGAGTAATAATAAGACACATTTGAATATTTCACTTACTAACAAGTCTTTCATCATCCTCTCGAGATAATTGTAAGCCTAAACATAGATTGCAGATTGAAAAATGAATGAATTTACTTGTACTCAATCTAAAAAGGTAAATAATATAAATGGCAGAGTATTACATTCAAAATGATAGTAAAAGTTTACCCTTATTTTTAAGTTCCAAAAGCCAACTCAAAGCTTTGTCACTACATTTATTTTGAATCCAAAATACTTTACAAGACTCTGGAGAGGACTGATCATCTACCCTTAAACCTAGCCTCAGAAGTTCAATCATTTGATACATGTGTGAAATGACAGTTAAAGCAGCTTCCGGGTCCTGTAATTAAATTGAAAAAATGAAGTGTTTAATTTTAAATATATTTTCATTACAATGTACACTTGACAAATGTAATTGATGTCATACAACATTTTTCATAATTCTTTAATGTCAATCATACCTCTACAGATGTTTCCATTTTTTCAACAGCTTGACTCCAATGATGTTCAAAGGCGCTGAAAGTTGCTTCCGGTTCCATTTTCTTTCTTTCAATGACAACTTTATTATTTCGTATCCAATTCATCATGTTTTTATTAAATTTTGTGAGAGTCCAAACAAGGAGAAATGAAATTGTACAACAATTGAATGTATAAAATACAATCACATGGAGGCTTTCTCTAATTGTAATTATGAAATTCTAGTCAGGTTAGGCCTTAATAATTAACCACACATCGTTGTTTTGGCACTACTACCTAACTATGTAGCACAATAATTGAAATTAAATAATTAAAACTTGACTGCACGAAATTCATGTTTCATGCCCAGCGATTTCGTTTTGAATCTAACCACCATAAGGGGAGGGAAGGGCACAAACAACCGAGGGCAAAAATTCTATAGTTAACTGCAGTCTTTAATTAACTTCAATTACACTGTACCAATTTGGTTGATACAATCAACAGTATTTTTGTAGCTCTCAACATTTTGAACCAGTTTGGTTGGTTTGTTGCAAAAATTTCCATACTCGCTTTAGTAAAAATATTTACAAATACAGGGAGAGTCGTTTCTGTTTATAATATGCTTTGAAAATACTACATATTTAAATAAATGAGAATTAGTTTTACTTTCAATGTCAAATGAAATGATTAAAAGGCACTATGATTTTCCATTCTCATGTAAATGTCATTTTCGTTGTCAACCACTTTTACCCCGACGTTCCTCATGTATTTCAATGGGCACAAAATTGTAACAAGTAAAATTGGGAAACATGAGATTCTACGGAGGTACTTACTTATGTAACTCTAAAAACAAAAAGGTTAAATACTCACAGTAAAGATTGAGAGATATAATCCAAGAAATTATACATCAAACTGTATTTATGCAGTAAGAGACGAGATACATATAATTTGTTTAATTAATAAAAAAATAAATAAGAGAGAGAGAGTAGTTCCTTTTCCTGATCCGAGCATTGCCCCCAGTTGTTTGTATTGTACTGTAAATAAGATTTGTCATTAAACTCAATTTAAACACACACTTTTATTTTATAGCAGGTCAAAAGCTAGCAGTAATGTTTGAATCATTGACTACATAGGATTCAGATACTGTTCTGTGGTTTTAAGAACTCTAGAAATTTTGGGGTAGAAATTATATTCATTTTATGATAATAATATTGTCTCCAAGTCGAAGTAATTATTGTCTTTGTTTTAGCCAGGAAAAATGAGTCATTGTATGTATGTATAAGCCAGGCTTATTAAGCCTATATATAGCAAGACAAAAGCTTGTCCAGAATCACTGGAGAAGAGCCTCAGCAATCAGTATGTGCATAAGGAAAGATGTTATACCTGGCTAATCTCATGCAAATACTAAACCTGCCTTTCAAGGTTGAACTCCCACAAAAAGTCCAAAATCCATTTTTTCTTGTTATTTATCTACACACGTGAGTTCAAGGCTGTAATTAACATAAACAGTGGCCGGTAATTTTAATTATTTTTCTAACTGACCTACAAAAAAATCAAATTGTGTCTTCCTTTAAATTGTTCATCAAAAAGTCAAGCGCCCAAATGTTGTCACGAAAGTTTATTGTGAAGAACAAGTTTGATGGTATTCCAAAAGTGGAGGATTTTGAATTGGTAGAAGAAACTCTCAAGGAAATTGAGGATGGAGGTATTTAACACTTTTATTAAACAATTTAAAATTTAAAATTTACTTGTATGAAATGTGAATCAAAATTAATTTCGTATTTACTGTAGAAATTCTCACCAAGGCTTCCTGGCATTCAGTAGACCCATACATGAGAAATTTTCCAGGTAATTTTAATAAAATAAATCAGAATTGATTGGGTGAATTATAAATGAAAATAATTTTGACAGTTAAAGTGGGGGATGTCATGATAGGAAGACAAATCGCAAGGTAAGAAACCTTAAAAGTAAAGCTACTTAAAAATACCTATGAAGATTTCACACTAATAATTAAATTATCTAAAAAAGAGTATTAAAGAGCAAAAACCCAAATGTGCCCGAAGGAAGCATTGTCATGGGAAACTTTGGCTGGAGAGACTACACCGTGTATAAACCGGAAGTGGAGACAAACTATGATAATTTCTATGTATTACCCGACATGAAGGGCTTACCAGTTTCCTACGGTTTGGGTGCTGTTGGTCGTATAGGGTAAATTTTTTTCCTAATGGACAAGAGTCCAAAATTTCAAAATAAAAATTTAATATCTGTATTTATTTGCATAATGTGGTATAGAAATACGGCATACTTTGGTCTATCGAAATTATGTAGTCCTCAAGCGGGTGAAACTTTGGTGGTGTCAACTGCAGCGGGTGCCGTCGGGTCTCTCGTTGGTATTTAGACACAACCAATTAATTTTTATAAGACTGAATAACTATTCTAATTTTGTACATTTTCACGACAGGTCAAATTGGAAAAATTAAAGGTTGTAAAGTCATCGGCTTCACCGGGTCAGATGACAAGGTGCAATGGCTCAAAGAGGAATTGGGTTATGATGAGGCATTCAATTACAAACATGTGGATATTGATGCAACTCTCAAAAATGTTGCTCCAGAAGGAATTTCCGCTTACTTTGACATGGTAAATTTTTAACTATTTAATTAATTTGATATTTCAGTTAACCATTCCTTAATATGTACTTATTTATATGGTAGGTTGGGGGTGAAATTTCGTACCATGTCATGAACAATATGAATTTGTTTGGCCGTATAGGTAAATATAATTGACTGCATAATTATTTGCAATTTTTAACACTGTTGTATTTAGTTGATTCTTATATTTTTTATTTAGCTCTGTGTGGTGCCATATCAGCGTATAATGCTGACAAGTCCAAGCCTTACCTTGGTAAATAAAATCAAACTACTGGCATTGTAAATTGACAATAAGGAAAATTAAAGAAATAATTTAAACTATGTAATTTAGCTCCAGTGAATTATCATAACTGGATATACAAGATGCTTAAAATGGAAGGATTTGTCGTCTCCCGTTGGAAGAACGAATGGATCTCGGAACTGACACAATTAAGAGACTGGGTTCTTGAGGTAGTTACTTAATAGTTCATTCAATATTAATGGACTTTATATTTAATACTGCAGGAGGGTTAGAGGTTAATATTTTTCTTTGTTTTGTACACAGGGCAAAATTAAGGTGAAAGAGACAGTTGTGGAGGGATTTGAAAATATTCCCAACGCCTTTATAAGTTTATTTCATGGGGACAATGTGGGTAAAACTGTAATCAAATCTTGAAAAAGTCAATTAAATGCCATTCATGGCCTTTGTGTTATGTAACAAAATTCTGGATATTGGATATGTTTGTACAAAGCGAGATAAAAGGAAATAAAAAAAAACGATGCGGCGACACAAGTTGAAATGACCTTGAATATGTGATATTCAAGTGTGTGTAATGTTCATTTGATTTATATTTAAGCTATCATCTCGTGATTAAATTCCAAGTGGTTTTTAACGCACGAGACCCACTTAGGACTTGTCCAGCACTTGAAAGAGTCATCCTTGACAGACCCCGGCATCGAAATTTCGTAAATTGCCAAAATTTTATTTTATTTTTGTCAAAATAAAACGTGACAACAATGAGCCGGGTAGCCAGAATTGCCAGAAAGTTTGTCCTTGAAAGTCGTATTCAAGGACTTCCTAAAACAACAGACTTTAAAATTGTAGAAGAAAAATTACCAGCCCTACAACCCGGAGGTAAAACATTAGTTTCTGCATGAGAATAATTTTGTTTTGAAACTTAAAATTTAATTTAATCTGAAATATTTGTACAGAAATTTTGGCCAAGGCAGAATGGTTAACCGTAGATCCATATATGAGAGGATTTGGTAAGTTACAATTGTTTTAAGATGCATTTATTTAAATTAAATGAGAAGATTTTTGTTTATTAAATTTTAACGGATTTATTCAGTCCGCGGAATGAAGTTGGGAGATACGATGGTCGGCAGCCAAGTTTCAAGGTAAATTAAAAATATTGGTGGTTTGAATAGTATTTTAATACTATTCAAACCACACATAAAATTTATGTGTACATTTAATTATGAAGTTATAAGTTGACAATTTGAATATGAGCAGAAGTTTTTCCTTTTCGAAATGAAAATTCCGACTATTTTTCCGGAAACACAAATTAGTCTCAAAGTGGAGCACTATGACGTGGTAGACTAACCTATTTTTTAGAAAAATTCGAAAGTCACTTGGTGACTCACACGAGGTCATTGAAGTTCGAAAAGGACACTTGCGGGGTAATTAATTCCGGACACACCTGTCGACCGATTTTCTCAGTATTTCTTTTAAAGTGTTGCTAATGAGGTGGGCTAGACTGGTTTTTTTGGAATTTTTGAAATTCGTCATAATTCGA
>JAQIVZ010002367.1:0-21392 GCA_034700945.1 Arrhopalites spinosus
TTACAATCAGAAAACTGAAGCTAACATTGTACTATTCCTACTCGTACGTCCATACTTATACAATATTACACCATTATAAATCTCTATATTATAATACACAACTTTTATCACTCTCATGAATAATAATTAGACAATCTTTTTTTTTGAGCACAATCCACATTTCTCTCTCTTTTTTAAAAACTCGCAAAGTTTTTTCAAAAATGAGTTTGCAAATTTGCCAAAATATTTTGTTATAATTTGTACACAAAAAATGATTTTTTTTTGTTTAAATAAATACAAATTATTATAATACATGTAACAGTGTACACATGTGGAAAAAAAAGAAATATTGAAAAAAAAATATATAAAAAAAATTGTGATATTATAAATTGTCAAAATTATTTACTGAATCATATATTTAAATATTTAGTGAAAGGACTTAATTAGCATATTATGTAAATATTAGAAAAAATATTACATTGTTCAAAATGAAAGCATCAACTTATTCATGATAATCATTACGCATAATTTGTCTCCCTTTTTTGGCATCAAACTGATTACATTTGATTTACAACTATATATTTTTTCCTCTATCTCTTCTGTAAATGTACGAATACACAAAAATTAAGGGGCCAAGGCAAGGGTTGAAGGTTGAGTAATATATGAGCTTTATCTTTTAAATGAAAAGTTTTGAATGAAATATTTTGGTCTTGATGAAGAATAGAGAAAATGTTTAATTGTCTAGCCTTTTTTTATTTTGGTTAATGAATCAGATTGTGTACATAAAAGTTGTACTGGATTTTTTTTATAAAATGAAGATATGTATCAAAAGAAATAAGGTGAAAAATATTCTTCATAACTTTGCCGACCCCTTCAGCCTCCGGCTTTTTCTGCCACTGTACAGTGTATGTACACTTGAGAGAGAGAGAGAGAGTAGAAAATGGAAGTTTGTATAATATGCAAACAAAATAAAATAAGATAAAGCAACTGGGGTTAATTATAGAGTAGACAAACAAAAATTCTATAGTTGGAGTTTTTTAACTATAGAAAAAGTTATATTTTTCTAAACATAAATTTATATACTTATATGCACTTGTACACATGGCGGAAGGATGTAAAGTCCAAAAAGTGAACGAGTGTACAAAAAGTCCTTGTAAAAAATTTTCACCATCTTACGTTTACACAACTAAAGACTCTATCATTACCTCTAAAGAAAAAAACCTACCCATTCTGCAATTCTGCATCTGAAACCTCACACACATCTAGTTCATACACAAAAGTCCATATTTCTTTTTTTTCCCCAAAAAAAGAAGTCAGGATTTGGGATGACTTTGTGGGGAAAAGAAGGTCCACAAAAATTCTTTTTTTTTCGTGATCATTTTTACTATACAAAATGTATGTTACATGTTATGAAAAGAAACTGCTGAAATCTCAACTTTTACTTCATAAAGTTAGTAGAGGGAGAGAGAAAATTTGTAAAAATTTTCAACTCAAGTTATATAAACTCTGTACATGAGAGGCAGGCAAAGGAGAGAGAGTGTGTTTAGTGTATTGTACTGGGATCGTATTTTACACGTCATCTTCAAGAGTCATCAGTAGTCGGAGATTTTTATGGTTGGCTATCTTTGGAGAGAAAAACGGGTTGTAAATTCAATGGTATCTATCCATATCCATTTTTTATTTTTCCCCTCTCTCTATCTCTACGTCGCTACACAGTGTGTAGTACACACAACCTCCATTACATTTTTTGGGTCTTGTTTGGTTGGTAGTGGTAAGTCAGAAAAAAGGAGAAAAAAAGTAAATAGAAAATAGGAATATCATTTGTGCATTGGGTAATACTCGTCTGTGGTGGAGACTATATGTTGGGAATAGTATAGGGGGGGATATATATATTTATTTTGTAATATTTGAGTCCACCAAAGTATGTGTAGATATCTGTTGAGTTGTTTCCTTCGAGTGTGCCGAATGGTGCGAGGTTCCTCGTATGCAAACAAAACCAGAACCATACTGCCATCACTGATACGACCAAAGAGACGAAAGAGAGGAGGAGGAGAGGCTCTTTCTCTGTATCTTTAGCTCTCAAAAGGCAACAGTTTTTTCATGAAATTGGAATTTCAAAAGGGATTTACTCACTTGTTTCTATATCTCAATCTCTCTCTCTCTCTCTGAGCCTCACCGACCCATTCAGGGAAAGGACCGAAATGAGGAAACGTGAAAGAGAAAGAGAAGGAATAAACGTGGAGGATAATCGGAGGGAAAAAAACGCAATCTGACTCTCAGACTGGGTCGCGTATCTTTTTCCTACCAGGCAAACATCACCACGAGTCCAATGCAACCTTTTGTGGATATACTTCCATATAATCCACATGTACCATTTTTTACCCATCCTCCTCCTCCATGCTACAAGCCCAAAAATACTATTGTGACTATCTGTTTGGAGTACAGATATATAAGTATCTGTACACTGTACATGTATTCACTTTTCGAGACTCTGTGAGAGTGACGGAAGAGAGAGAGAGAGAGACAAGATGAAGAAGTCTCTCTCTTTGATATATTCTAAAAAAGTATGTAAACGAATGGGGAATGAAAAAGAGGGGGGGGGGGTTCATAATAGTTGTGCATTTGAAGCTTATCCACTAGTACAATGGCTTGTGTAAATACAAAAAACTCATTACGGGTTCTACATTTCCCCAATTTTCCGAGTACACAGTGCGCACAGTATTCAAATGTTAGCTTTTCACAGGTATATTCTATTTAATGTATGTTCTTCTACTTACCCTTTTATCACCCCCCTCCCTCCCCTCCCTCTCATCCCTCTCATCCATGATTAAGCTTTTGCACACTCTCTCCCATGCTAGGAAAAAAAGAGGAGGGAAAAAAATAAGTTGGTGTGTAAGTGTGGAGATATACCAAAAATATTCTTGCTTTTTTTGGGGTTAACCTTCGCAGATCAACTTGTCTTCCCCCCTTGAAATTATGCCCACAAATACAGGTAGTGAAAATATTTTACATGGAAAGTAAAAAAATAGTGTTTTTTGTGTGTAGGCATAAGTCAATGGGTTGAAATCATGTAATTGTGACAATGCTTATTGAGTGACTGTTTGATTCAAACAATTAGTGTCAATGAATGGCAATTTTGTAATTTATTGTACAAGGCCTGGAAAATCATAATTGACAATACAGAGCACACATACACATTTATCTCTCTTTGAGAACCAGCTGGGAAGACCAGAGAAATGAGTCATAGAGTTTTTTAGTCTAAAAAAATATTCAAGTGTAATAATTATAAAAGATACAGATAGTAGTACACACTTAGTGTGTACATTTTATATTTTAAAAAAAACATTTTTGTGTTTGTCTGGAGGATTGAAATAGTCATCGAGAAAAAAAAGAGTGTACAAAATTTTATTTAATTCCTTCCAAATAATTCTATACAGTTGGCACCCGCACACTTCTGTACAACTTTGCACTCACTCTCTCCACTTGAACACATTACAGATACAGTTACGGGGAGAACGAGGGAACATTAAAGAATATGGATAATTTGGTACATAAAATAATAGTCGTACATGTATAGAAATTACATGATTAGCTTTAACGCTTAGCAATACTTTTCTTGAATCCATACACACGATACGATGCCGATTGACATCGGCAAACAGGCAGCAGCTGTTTAAATGGAAAATGATGACCGTGAAGTTAAAGTTAACTTGTAGAAGTGTACCACTACACAACACACACACACACACTGGCACAGCACACTTACACGCAGTAATTCATGAGTAATATTTGCAACTCTAGTCAAAAAAATATAACTATTTTTTTATACATTTCGATGCATTATATTAAAATACATTTTTTCGGGCAACGTACCTTATACTACAGATAAATATGTACATGTGAATAAATAAAGGATGAAAGTTAGCACGTTTATTTTTTTTTGTACATATTTAAATATACACACACTAAAAAAACTTTCTACTCTCTGTATCATTATTATATTCTTAACTTTACTATTAAGTATTACGAGAGAGAGAGAGAGTTGAAAACAAAAAAGAAAATAGTTTGTTGCAAAAAAGTTTTTTTTTATGAAAAAAAATCATAACAATCTTTTTGTCTACAAAACTTGACTCTCTTGACTATTTTACAAATGATGAGGAGAGAGAGGTCATTTTAAATTGTGGAAAAGTTTGAAAAATAATAAATTTTTCTTCTCTTTTGACTTGATTAATATTTATTGTATTATGACATTTTTATTTAACTTTAAATGTTTAACCTTTTTCTTGTACTAAAAGAGTTGATGATAATCATTATTATTCTCTTGAGACAGTTTGTGTCACGAAAGTAACTTGTGAATAAATTTTTTCTCTTTTTTCACACCCACTCCATTTTTTTCTTTTTACATCTCTCTGAACATGCATCACTACACTCATATGCTGTACACATTCTAATATTAAAAACTCCATGTTTTTTTATGGGTAGAAATAGAATGGAATGGTTCACATTGAAAAGTGTCGATTATAGTGAAAGGAACCGTTCAAGAGATTATTAGATATGCTCTCTTTGAGAAAAAAAATGTTTACTGCAAACCTAAGCTTCAACTTTTATACACACGCACAAACTACAATACACACACTATGTATTTTCATACATGTGTATTATTACAGTAAAGAGGCACCATGCGCCAGAAGAGCCAGAGTAAAAAAAACCGTTCATTGATGTGAAAGCGCTCATTTTTTTTACGCAAATATTTACAACTTTACAGATTTCTCCTATATAAATCTACTCTCTTGTGCTTTATTCCCATTTAAAAATTGTTTTATATCTCTAATGTTCTCATTCATCTTTAATTGTGCGTGGAATGATGATCCCGATCTCGAGGTTTAAAAACATGAGTTGAGAGAGTGTATTAATTTAAGTTATTTAATAATACGTTCATTTAATGGAGTAATACATTAATTTTAATTTACTAAATGATCAACACCCCAATCCTGTCATCAACACCATTTCATCTCTTGATCGTCATAGCTGAGTCTGCTGGATTTTTTTTCTGTGGGCTCAAGCTAAAAATGGGACTGTGCTCTATTACGTCTATCAATATCATTAGACTTAATCCACAAACTCTCACCAAATTTTAGCAAGTCCCAACTAAATTTTGAAAAATTTTGTTCGTGTCACTCCCAACCTGAAATGACGTCCAGATGTGAATCAATTGACGTCTTTTTTTATATAGAATTTTTTATGTAACAAAACAATTCAATTTTTTTATTGTTTCATTAGTTCTTTCTACACATGAGAGAAAAAGATTAATATTTTGTTGAAAGATGAGACCATTACAGATTACTTTGAGATAAATTATTTGGCTCCCTCTCAAATTTTCAACTCTATACTCTTTTCTACAGATACATAAATTGTCATGTACATATTTAGGTTAAAGTCAAGTCAAGAAATTGAACAGGTAAATATTTTTATACCAAAACGTTGTATTTTTTATTCACAATTTGAGAGATTCTTCAAGAGAAGAGTTTTCTCTTGAACATTGACTATTTTGCTATTAAATTTAATTGGAAAGCGTTCATTGAAAGAGAGAGAGGCATGTCTATGATTGTAGATATTAAAGTGTGGTTAATACTGCTCGTGCTTATATTACCACCACGACCATTCCAATTTTGTCTGAAAGAGAAGGAGGAGGTTTTTGTACTACCCTGTACAAAATAAGAGAGAGAGAAAGAGATGAGGAGGAAGTGGCGGGTGAAAACGTCTCAAAAGCTACGCCTGCTGAGTTGATTCGGTTGTTATGTTGATGTAATCCAATTACTTGGCCGCTTTATCACAGACCATGATAGATGTATAGGTTCTATTCCCCCGCTGTTTATGAGCAAAGGAATGATTAAGTGAAGTGAGTTCCCCACAGTATGAATGCTTAATAGGCTAAATTTATTTATGCATCTCTCTCTACTCCTCCAGCCCCCCACCAAACAGAGAGAGAGAGAGAGAGAAACGGAGGTGAAGACCCAAGTGAAGAAGATACCCTCATACAAATCAAGGCGAATTTTGAAAACCCCCCAAAAAATTCTCTCTCTCTCTGTCCCATGGAAGCAACACATGTCAAAAAATGATGAGCCAAAACACAAGAAATCATTTATTATTTAACACATTTTTCCATTATAGATTCAAACATTCCCATTTTTTCCCTCAAAAAATCGAATCAAATATTCCATTGCATTAGTAATCTCTTACTCCCATTTTAAAATTGTTGCTTTGCTACATTTTCTCTCTCAGTAAAAATAAAATTCCCGTGTCTAAGAGAAAGTTTAGGTGAAAAGGGAAAATCAGTGGGGACTGTTATTATCAAGGCCCTCCCTCCTCCTCTTCAGAATGTAGGCTAGAAAGTGTACAGAAAGAAGATAAGGAGGGGATGGGGAATATTATGGGAAGTTTTTAAGAGAGGAAATCAGATGTCTCAAGGAAAGAAGCCGACGCAAGCTTGTTTAGGGAAGGATCTAAGCACACTTTTTTTTGAACCGAGTACACATAACTGTCTTACATAAACAGTTTTCTGGCGAGTATAACAAGACGAGAGTAAGTAAGTAAACGATTTTCCAAAAAGGAAGAGTTTGTTTTCCGTTTTTTGACTCTCTCTCTCTCTCTCAAAAATCTACAACTCTTTTTGCACGGGGTACATAATGGTCGAGTGTGTAGTGTTTTATGCTCTAACACTTGTCTCTTAAAACTGAATGGTTAAAATGCATCTCTCTCATGTTTCTTTATACAAAACAGTATAACTTGCATGATGAATCTATTTACACTGAGAGAGAGAGAGTGATGAGACTATGTCAAGATGCATAATAATATGAATTACTCCTACATACAAAGAGAGAGAGAGAGAGAAGAGTCTAATTTATACTAACCTCTGTGTATTTCTAGTGCCGTTTTAGTTGGAGCCTTAAAATTGGACTGATTTCCTTTGCCAATGCCAAAAGTACAAGAAAGAGAGAGAGAATAGCTGGACTATATTATATATAGAAATCTTCTATAACACATTTTAGATACCAGGCTTTACTTTTAGTAAAGCTCCTCTCACTCTCTCTCTGTGACTCTCAATGTTGAACGTTTGAACGTGGAGTTGTACTGATGGCGGATTCAAGCGTTTGTGCAAAAGAGTTTGAAAAAGGTTCTTTGCTTGAAGGAAAGAGAGGACTTGCAAAAATTCTAGTCGTAGTCTTGTCTTGCTACATGCTACATCAACATAGTACAAAAAAACGCTAGACCTCCCGTTCTCACTCTCGCTCTTTCTACAAATATTCTCCCCACTCCAATCAAAAGTCTATTTTGGATAAATAAATTTTGGGAATATTTGGTGGACAATAATTTCCCCCCATGTGATTTTTGCATTGTGTTTTGTGAAAGATCACATGGGTGAACATTAGAGAAATAATAAGGCTCCACTTGTTTTGGCATTGACTCTCTCTCTCTCCCTTGTGTGTGAGAGAAAGGTGGAAGGGAGAGACGGGTGGATTGGTGTGGTGTGTTTTATATTATAATATTTTGAGTTTAAAAGAGCCTCAGTGTTTTTGTTAGTCGTTGATCACCTCTGGCTAACACCTCATCTCTCTCTCTCTCTCTCTCTGGCTGGCTGTGTGCTCCTGTGTGTAGGATAGAAAATAGGAGGGAAGTAGAACAAAATCATCTGCATACAAATCTACCTTATTACCCACCAAAAGGATTTATCTCTCCTGCCATGCCATCCCAATTTCAAGTGTCTCGTGTATTAAAAGAGATTTCATGTCCACATGTGAACCAGCCCGTACCGGTATTCACCACCGTCACTTTACTTAGACCACAACCAGAATCAGAGTCAGAGCCAGAGTCAGAGTTCAATTTTCGTTATTCTCTCCATTTCCAAATCCAAAACACTACAGGGACAGCCTTTCTCTCTCTCTCTTATTGATTGAGTGACAGACTCAGTCCACTCGGACCTCTCTCTGGTTTTGCAAAAAAAAGGATACAAAAACGGACAACACCGTTCCACAGTCACAGTCACAATCAGACGGTGGCCAAAGTCATTTATAAAAAAAGGTTTTGCATTGTACACAACAACACACACACAAGTAGGACTCTTTATTAAGCCATCCTGTCGTTGAGCTCCCCCCTCCCCCCTTTACCAATGCTATCAGTCTTTTTGGGGCTTTTGATAACAACAATCCCACTTTCAACCTAAAGCCCTTCATTAAATCCATTCACAGAGTCACGAGCAAGAAACCGAAAGGGAGTGTGTGTTACAAGTTTTTTTAGTGTGTGTGAGTGTGTGTTACAAGTTTTTTTAGTGTGTGATTTTTATTTGTAGTGTTTTTATTCTCTCTCTCTCTCTCTCTCTTTTTGTGTAGTTTCAAGGAGAGAAGAGGAGGAAAAATGGTGAACATGAAAAAGTATGAAATGTGAGTGATGACTTTGGTGCTGTAAAAATAATTTTTTGAGTTTTGAAATAAAATTCCATAGGATCCTCGTATCATCATTTACAATAATTCTAAGGTAATAAACAGATAATTCCATGTAGTCTCAAGTGTACAATTGTGTTTAGAGTACTTGTGTAAAAAAAGTTTTATTTATTTTTTCTACTTATTTAATCAACTAGGAATTTATTTTATGTTTATTTTACATTAACTCATCAAAATTACCCTTTGCATTTTTCTCTCTCTCTCTCTTTTTAACCTTCATCCTCTGTATTTTTTGGAGTTTAAAATAAAGTGAGGAAATTTAAATTTAATTTTTTAAAAATATTATGGACTTTGAGATCTCTAATAAATTAGTTAATTTATTTTAGACTAAATATTTAAAAACATACACGTGTACATAAATAGGTGAAATTTTAATTATATTATTTTTTAGAGATATTCTCAAGATTTGGTAATTTGAGCAAGTTTTGTGTGATATTTTTAACGAACTTAAATTTTCTTTTGTTTACAAAAATAAAAAAATAAAAAAGAATTTCACGTGTGCTTAAGTCTCTTAAAAAATATGTGTCGGAGTATTTAACAAGTTAGAGGAGGCATCTTTGTAACTATTCTTGTTCACTTTTTTTTGACAATCTTTTCTTTTTTTTTGCTAATGGAGAGAGAGGAGAGAGATTTTTACTGAGTCTCATTGACGAGTTGCCAATACAAAGAGTCGACGTATAATTGGTATTGACATGTGGAGATGATACACAAAAAAAAGTATGGACTCTTTTAAAGAAACTTAACTATGTCTCACTTTACATACCTCCACTGTAGACTTTAGTTAGTGTAATAAATATAAAAGAATTTTTTAAAAAAACTATACAAGTTAATATTTCACACACTTGTACTACTACGAGTATTGTAGGCAGTAGAAAAAAAAAGTTTTAAGTTTTAATCATAAGCCAGTGTTGAAATTGAAACGTTAAAATTCTAATTTCTAATTTAAAGCTTAACAAGTATGCAAATAGAGAGAGAGAAAAAGGGATCAACTCTTTTCCAAGTTAGTTAGTGTGTCACTACAAGTATTAGAACAAGGAAAAGGAACAAGAAAAAGAGAGAGAGAAAATCTTGAAAGGATGAGGATGATGAGAAAGTGAGGATAGTATTTTATCCTTTTTGTCATCTCTTGGTCTGTATAATTTTCCAGGTGTGAGGGAGAGGAAGAGAGGAGACTAATGGAAGTTGGAAGTGGTACAACTAACCATCTCATCTCATTGTACAACTCCCTCAGTGTGACTACAATTGGCTCCTACTCCTACTCTGGCTGTTCATAGTACGGGGATGGTGGATGGTGGTGGTGGTGTGTGATGAGAGGCTGTTTGACTAATAAGAATGACAAAATAAAGTCGACGGAACGTGGAAATTTGTGTCAAGTGTTCTTCACTTTCCATTTCTTCCCTTTCACGTCATCTCCAAAAGCTTCGTGGCCATTAGGGCATTTGGAAAAAAGTGAGCAAATATACCAAAGTGAAAAGTGGCCAGAAATACAAAATAAAGTCAAAGTCAAGTGACACACCAAGCCGCTCACGAAGGAAATAAAGCAAAAAAAGGGAGAGAGTTGAAAATGTGTTCCTAAGCTCTAAATCGTATTTGGTGTTTCTTAAACATGTTCACTTTATTTAAAACTCCTTCCATCTCTTTACTTTAATATACATACTTATTCCCTCTCTCTCTCTCAACAATCCGAATGGAAAAAATCCTCTGAAAATTTTGGTCAAAAAAAAGAAAGAAGAAAAGAAATAAAGTGCTCCTAAATTCATTTCTTGTTGGAACATGGAGATTTTGATAAATTAAATTCCCCGTGTCTTTTGTTCTTTTGTGTATTTTATAGAGTGTTTCAAAATGTACTACAAAAAATTATGTGGCTTTATTTAAATAACAAGTCACTCATTTTTCAATCCTTCAATCTTCTTCTTCTTTAAAGAGTACAATCAAGAGTACTCTTGGAATGGCAGGCCAAATAGAAATACAAATTATTTGGGGATTTTCATTGTGAGTGTTGTTGTTGTTTTTAAAAAAATAAAAATTAAAAATTTTACCAAATTAGAAATAAATAAAAAACTACAATTATGAGTTCTTTGAGTGGTGATGATGGTGCAGTGCCGCTTTTTGAGAATTCATCACCAACGTACTGGCCCATATCCCTGTCAGATGACCAATCATTTTTATTTAATCAAGATCAAGATAACAATCAAAGTGTTTCTAATGACAGTGATTTAAATTTGTCGGGTGCCACAAATATTGGACCATGGACTTTACAACATCCGGCCCTGGCCATTCTTTTATTTTGTTTTTGTGTTGGGACTGTTTTTGGGAATGTTTTGGTCATTGTGGCTGTAGCCAGAGAACGTTATTTACATTCAGTGACTAATTATTTTATTACTTCTTTGGCTGTTGCTGACTGTCTTGTCGGCTTAATTGTCATGCCCTTTCAAGCTTTGTATGAAGTTTTGGACAAAAAATGGATTTTTGGAGAATTATGGTCAGAATTATATTTAAATTTTTTAATTATAATCATAATTTTTTGTATTTATTTTATTTTTAATCATTTTTTTCCTCATGTACAGTTCATCAATATATTTATTCACTAAAATTAATTTTAATTATAATAATTTTACTCAAATTAGAGTAAAGAGAAAAGTTAAATATGAGAAAAATGGAATCACTTGATTATTCTACGTTACAAAGATGTTAAGGAAGTTGGCGAAAAAAAAAGTTTTAGAGAAATAAAAAATCATAATATTTAAAACTTGTCTCTAATGCAAAAAAAAGAAAAAAGTTTGTAGTTAAGTATTACACGCTCTATCAAATTAACACAAATGAACATTTTTTGTCTCATTTAAATTTGAATTGAGAGATGGGCATGTAATTCACGTTGATGAATTAATGACTGGATTTTTTTTCTTGTTGTTAATTATTGAACCCTATTTAATATCTATTGATATACTTAACAGGTGTGACTTATGGAGAGCCACGGTATGAAATTTTGATCTATATATATATACATATAATATATAAATATACATATGTATATTCATATATCATATGTATATATATAGGACGTTTTAGCCAGGTACGTTCATCTTTTTTTATTCCTTGTCTATTATTTTCAAGAGTCAAGTCCAACACACGTGGTCAATTTAAAAAAAATATTTTCCAGTTTAGAAATAAAACAAGTTTATTTGAGTTGACAGCCATAAAAAAGAATTTCATTTTTTAGTTTAAAAAATTGGAATTGACTGGATAAATAATATTGAAATTATCCAGTGTGTTGGAATTTATTCTCAAAATTTTATTCAATTTTTTAAAAATAAAGTTTACAAACAACAAAAATTTATTTTTTTAATTTAACTTTTGAAATTACAGCACATCATCGATAATGAACCTCTGTGTCATAAGCCTGGATCGTTACTGGGCCATTACAGGTAAAAAAATGGGAGTAATAATAAATTATAAAAATTAAAATATAATAATTGAGTAAATTAATCATTAAATTTGTTTAAAACAGATCCATTTAGTTACCCATCAAAAATGACCAACTCGAAAGCATGTTTTCTCATAGCAGTCGTCTGGGTTTGTTCCAGTCTCATATCCTTTCCAGCCATTTTATGGTGGCGTGCAGTACGTTCAGAGAATTTTGAGGTAAGAGAAGAAAAAAGTGGAACCCCAAAAAATGTATTTTTGTACTCATACACTAAAAAAAATTTGGGAGGAACATTTGTTCAAACGTTTCAATTGTTGATGATAAATAGACGAAGGTGCTTGAATGTGCATTCACGGAAGATTTAAGCTATCTTGTCTTCTCATCCATCATTTCATTTTACGGCCCACTCTTTGTGATGGTGTTTACTTACTATCGTATCTACCGAGCTGCCGTCGAGCAAACCAGAAGTCTTAAATTGGGTACAGAGTCCCTCTCTCTTTTATAAAAAAAATTTTCTTCATCTTAATTTACAAGACAATCTAATATAAATTAATTGGGGGGAGTACAGGTACAAAATTGTGTACGGATGGAGACATGGAGCTTACTCTACGAATTCATCGGGGTGGTGGAGCCAACATAAATCACCCCACGTCACATGATACTCCCCGTTCGTATGATGCTTTGAATCCTCACAATGACAATGGCTCATCTTCCACACTTCCAAGGAACAATTCGGTTCGTGTCGTCCCAAAAAACTTAAAAAATTTTAGTATCAGCAGAAAATTGGCAAAGTTTGCGAAAGAAAAAAAGGCTGCCAAGACGCTGGGTATCGTCATGGGGTAAATATTTTTTATGTTGAGTCTTTCTCCAATCCCTCTCCCATCAATTTATAATGTTATATTTCTCTATTACTTTTTCTTTACATAAAAATATCAACATGACATAGTTTGCCAATATTTATTTTTTACAATTAATTTAATTCTTTTTATTTCTATTTTAGCGTCTTTATTGTTTGCTGGTTACCATTTTTTATTCTCAATCTTCTCTCGGGAATTTGTCCAAAGTCATGCTTAGACAAGGCTCAACTTGTGACTGGAGGTGAGATTTTGTTTCTAAATTTAGTGATAATTGCTAGTTAAAATTAAATCACTTGAAATTTTTTTTTATCTTTATCTTTTTTTTCCCCAGTTGCATTGTGGGCTGGTTGGCTTAATTCTGGGATGAATCCGGTAAGTATAGAGGTTTTTTTTCTGAAAGATTACATTTTTTATATAATTTTTGACTTATCTGTATTTGTACAGATAGGACATAAATATTGTGGAGAAAATTTTTTTTAAGCTGTAATATGAGAAATTAGCTCTTGCCAAAATATCGTTTAGGTCAATAAACCTGTCTTTATATTTTAACCCACATGTTCACTATAGACATGTGTCTTCCCAAAAAACATTTTACAGTCATTACCATGTAATTTTAATTCACTTTTACATTCCTTCTAAATCATGCAAGAGCAGGAGTGCCTCTACCTTTTTTTAAAAGTGAAAAACAATTAACTTCTGTTAAAAAATTGTTACCCAAAAAATTTAATTATTATTTAGATTCTGCAATTTATCATTGTGTAATCACAATGTAAAAATTCACAATTCAAAATTTTAACATAATTTTTATTTTATTTTGTAGGTCATCTACGCATGTTGGAGTCGAGACTTTCGGAGGTAATTAAAAAAAACTTTTATTTTATTTTAATTTTCTAAAAATCAAAAAAGAATCTTAGAAATTGTAATTAATTACAAAAGTACCAGGATCTTACATCAATACTAAGTACATAGTGAATAATTGCAAAAAAAACTCATTTTGAACAATTTTTACAATACTTGGTAAATTAAATGTTAAAGTACTACCAAGAAATGGGGATTGTAAATAAAGACAATGGAATAAAGTAGAAAATGGTTAGAATTTTGTGGGGGGGGGGGAATATTTCCCATGGGAGTTGAGGGGAGATGAAATTAAGAGTAATTCAAAATAGACGTAGAGAAAAGAGTGTAGAATTTACAATCCTCTAAAATTACAAGTTTTCATAGATAATGATAACTATTTACAACACACAAAAATAATATCAAAAGATTAGAAGCAACAGCTGGAACGTCATTCATAAAATTCCATTCTATCTATTATAATTTTAGTCAATGTTATTCATTGAATAATCAAAAAGAAAAAAACAGTAAATCATTCACGTGCCTCTCTCTTCTTTTCTTCTCCTTTTCAAATCAATATCTTGTACATTATATATGTATACATACATATTCTTATGTACTGTCACTTTTCTTTTTTAAAAAAAGAAAGTACAAAACTTTTTATTCCTGGTATAATATTACAATTATAATAATTTCATCTCTTTCAATTTTCTTAATGAATTCTCAGTCTCACAAAAAAAACTTTCCCCTCTTTTTATTATTAAGGTCAAAAAAGAAAGATTTTAACGTAAAACTCCTAGATTTTTACTAGATGCCTTCAAGTAATCAGTGTGTGGGCTCAATCAAGGGAAAAAATGTAATTAAAAAAATGGAAAAGAGAGTATCAAAAAAAATTATGGGCGTCGACGAAAAAAAAATCTTTTTCAACATATAAACTCGTATCGACAGTGTTACATAATATATATATACGAGTAGAAAAGAGAAAAGTTGGGGGGAGAAAGTACAATACAAAAATATACTCTTGAATTTCCATCAGAGTGGAGAAAGTTATTTAAGTAAGCTATTTAATCAGATCATATTCTCTACGTACAAGAGAGAGAGAGAGAGAGATGGGGACTTTATTACGTGGGTTGGTCTGCACTATGATTACTTCATTATATTAGATCCCCATGAAGTAAACTGACTTTGCCATGAGCTATCCATCTAATACTCTTCCTCTCCTTCTTTTCACGGTTAAATTAGCCGTGTGTGAGTAAGAAGCTTTTTTTTCTCCTGGATTGTCTAGGTGGATAATATCCCCAGCATATCTCCACTCATATTTTTTACATGAGGTCTCTCTCTCTTCCACTCCAATCTCCTCCTCCTCCCCCTCTTCTCCATATGTAGACAATGTACACAAAAAAAATTTGTAGAATATTAAGACTTTGTCTTGTATAAATTGCATGAATTTCTGTCATCATCAAAAAATTGAGTGGGAGAGAGAGAGAGAGAGAGAAAGCCCAACGTTACAAAAACATTCTATCAATTTGTACTCAAATAATTAAGTGGAAAATTAATCCATTTCCCGGTACTGCGTAATATTTACTACATTTTCCTTTTAATGTGGTTTCAATCTCATTTTAGTTTTATTTTCTCCAAATAAATTTTTCCTTTCTCTTTCTCTTTCTAGAATAAATACTGTATTGATACTAAAACTAATTTTTTTTTTTCATATTATGAAAGAAAGAGAGATGACAGTTGACGATGGCGTCAGTGTGGGGGTGAAAAGACAATCCATGTAATTTTGATTGAAAATTTCTGCGTGTCTTATTCGAACAAGACAAGACTTGTTTTTGTAAAAAAAAAAATTATTAAGAGTGTTCATGGACAACTCTTGTCTCTGTGCATCCATACAAGAAAAAATAGGGGGGAAAAATAAGAAAGAGTATTAAATTGACTAGACTTATGTACACACAAGGTAGACTACGAGACAACCATTAAGATCTGTAGATTAGACTTGTTTCTATTTTTTATCTCATCATCCCTCTACACAACACTCCCCACTGTACTTACATTCAGGCTTATTTTTACAAGAGAGACAAGACGAGCGAAAGAAGAAAAAAAGAAGAAAGTTTCTTTGTATTATTATAGGCAAGACAACACATGGACTTTGAACCTTATTTTTCTCCTCTTTTCTCATTTCTTCTCCCCCTCCCCTCCTTTTTTTACCGTGTGCTGACAATCTGATTAATATGATATCGTGTTACTAATTCTGTTTTATGGGTTAGAAATGTTTTTTTTTGTTCAAGTCAACAACGAGAGACTTTCTCTCGCTTGTGTTGTGACTTGTGTTTTCTCCTGTGATACACATGTAGACAACTTATATATATTACATTTGGATATGTGTTGCTGTGTCTCTGATTTGACTCCAAGTTTCATCATTAATCAGCATTCCAAGAGAAAGAGAAAATCATTTCCACCATCCCCGTCTCTCCCCAACAACTGGAGCCTTGAGTCTTAAGACAGAGAGAGAGAAATTCAATTTCTTTATTGAGCTTTCACAATGTGGAGAAAGTACGAGAGGGAGAGTCGGAAGTACGGAAATTTGCCATCCATTTCTTATGAGCGCCTACTATTCTCTACTCCCACTCTCCACATTCTTACCACAAATGATTCTTCTTTTTCTTTTCCTTCCCAAAGAGAGAGAGAGAGAGAAAGGAGGAGGGAAAGTCAGTCTAATAATGCTCCTGCCTACCTTCCTGCCATTCCCACCATCGCGAGGCACTCTTCATTAAAAGTCGAGTCGAGAGGGGTGCTCGCAAATGGACAAGTGAAAGTACAACGGAAACTAAAGATGGCAATGTACAATGTATTATTAACGGATATACATAACACCACTGATTCCTACATCTTTGTCATTCTACACAAACACAAGGAGAGAGAAAGTAGAGGGAGAAAGTAGGGAGGGGGGTTCAAATATGATGGGAGTCCAGTGAGTTTCGTCTCAACATATGATGGGCCATTGAGGGACCCTCCATTGGCTACTTTATTTCCCATCCTCTTTCACTATACATGAATCCCTTTCTCCCTTTACAAGAAACTAGAGACTTTCACTCGTACACACAAAAAAAACACCACCAAAATTCATTAGATTTTGCCTAACTCGTTGTGTGTGTTACTCATAACAAATTTTAAAAAAAATGGGGATATTCTCCCAACATATAAAGAACATGTTGTGTACATGTTTTTTTTCATGTTGTGAAAGCTGAGGGTAATATCCCATGTACAAATTCCCTCACAAAATTTTTTTGTTTTTTTGTTCGCATGACAAGAGAAAATGTTGTAGAATTCATCCCCTCCATTTTTTTCTCTTCTTGTGTACGAGAGTATCAGTAGGCCAATGTTTTTTTTGTAAGCTTTCAAAAAAAAACTTTTATATTGTTTCTTATTTTCTATTATACTCACCGTTATAACAACTACAACACTCGCCAATTTACAAAGCTACTAAAGGCACAACAAAAAAGAGAAAGCTACTAAAGGCACAACAAGAAAGAAAAAGTCAGAAGGTACTTTTTTTAAAGAAATTGGCAACAGGGAGGGAAAGAAAGATTGGGGGTAATCAATCTGACTGTAAGAAGGGACGAAGAGGTACACAATTTGTGGTGAGAAAAAGTAATGATCTCTCTCTCCCTCTCTCTCTCTGTGTTGGTAGAAAGTTGGAATTTTGTTGGTGATTTTGTGTTAAAAAAACTATTTTGAAAATTCTCACTTGGCTGCATCGAATCCAATCTACATCTTTTGCTGATCTCATCACCGACTCTTCAACGAGAAGCAAGACGCAGTGCTCTCGGTCTTCTCTTCTCTTGTGATGGTCAGTGGTCAGGAGGAGAAAGTAGAGTAGAAAGCGAGGGGGGATGCTGAGGATATAGTTTTTGCCTTTCTCTCTCTTTCTAGCTCTGCCAGTTTGCAGTCGGTTGAGTTTTTTTCCTATTGAAAAAATTTCTCATGTGATGGTTGAGTGGAGAAACTAAATGCACGGTGTGTGGAATGTTTTAGGCCAAGAGGGAGAAAATAGTCTATAGTTAGTATTGTCGGTCTGTTTGTGTGTTGGGAGAGAGAGAGAGAGAGAGAAAAAAGTGTGTACAAAGAATGTATAGGAAAATTTATATATAAAAAAATCCACTCTTTTATACGGCTCATCACAATCCCTTTTTTTCCACTGTCTTAGCCTAACAGTATACCAGGCACAAACTATTTCGTGTATGTAGGAGGCGGGAGGGAGAATAGGGAATGGGACCATTATGGATCCAAATTTTAGCATAGAAAGTATATATAAAACTCCCTAAAATATCGTCCCTGCCACTACATTAACTCAACCATTAAGTATTTACAAGTGCAAGTCTGTACTTTTTATACCAATTCTGACTCCCCATCACATTATTTTTTTTAGTAAATATCAAATTGTGCATAATGTCATTTAAAATACTTTCCCCACGATCACTTACCACCAAGGGATATAAAGGGTATTGTATAATTTTTATATGGGGAGGGAAAGCACAAAGTCAAATCTGTGGCTAAATTGTGGCTGAGCTGTGGGTCTTGAGTCTCTAAAAAATTATTAACTTACATTTATTATAACTTTTGTGTCTGTCCACAAAGAGATCACTCTGCATCACATCAATGTCCATTTGTAGACAAACTGTAATATTTTATGGAGGCATTATACTCTATATGTACACATATAATATTAGATTATATGTCTTGAGTCAAGACTCTTGACTTTTAACCAGTGTTTTTGAGAGAAGAAAATGTTTTGTAAATGTTTTTAAGACTCAAAATAACCAAGAAAAAAAAAGATTTTTAGCACAAGATGGGAAATTATTTTGCATGTAAAGGATCTGTACAGTAACTCACACGTTTCTACAGTCAAATTCAAATCTACAAAATAAGCAAAGATAGAGAACCAGTTGACAGACAAGAAGAAGAAGGGGGAGGGGGAAAGGCATTTTTCTCGTGAGAATTTTTCTGGTGGTTTCCCTTCTCTCTCTCTCTATCTCTAGACTCGTCATCCTTCTTAGAGAGAAAAAAAAGATGAGGAGGACAGTTTTGAATACATAATGTAAGCTGTAACTTGATGAGGAAGAGAGAAAAGGAGGCAAGCTTTCAAGAAAGCAGCCGGAGAGAGAGAGTGAGAGATGGAAAGAAAGTTGGAATTACAACTTTAGTCATATCCACCAACAAAAAATATTTTTTGCCCCTCCACTTTTTGCCTATAAAAAACATGTGGAAAAGATTCTTTCTCTCTCTCCATCTCTCTCTGCCACCAATACACATGAATTTGTGTAGATTGTAGATATGAATATACCACTACAAGTTTTTTATCATGGTGGACCAAAAACCCAAGTTTCTGGGGGATTTTTTTTGGTGGGTTTCCTTCCAAGAGAGAGATCGCATGACCCCTAGAGAATTATATGAAGGAACAGAGAGAGAGAGGATGGATCTCTTCAGCAAAAATTTGTTTGTTAGCTTTGGAATTACATTTTGGGCTATGATCATCCTCCATATTTTTTATGTTTTGTGGATATTCTCCTTCTTTTGTCTATACACACACACACGAGAGTACTTGTACAGACATGACTGTGAGGTTCTCAAGAGAGAAGGTAAACTTTTTGACGAACTGTTGACTTGGTCTCATCTTTACACTGTCGTCACTGACGTCTCTCTATTTTTGCGAGCTCTCTCGTTGTGACGAGCAATGACAAGCCAAAGCTAACAAATTGTTTAATGTATAGACAGATTGATGAGTTATGAGTCTGACATTGCCTGAGGTGGTGAAAAAAATTATCCATTTTAATATTTAACTAGAAAATCATCTCAAATTTTCTCGAGTTTCACTCAATTCTGGGTATATGGAGTTTATTAAAAATTAAATAATTTCAAAAAAAATTTTTGTTTATTTCTAAACTGGACACTATTTTTTTTATTGGGATATAATTTTTTTTATTATTCCTAACAAAAAATATTAACTATTAACTCGATGTGTGTGTTTTCACTCCATCCCCACCAAATTTTGATGAACCCATTAGGATTAGCATTTTGGCTAGTAAAAAAGGACAAATGTAGAAACGGAAAAAAATGGTTAAATAGTTAACGTAGAGTTAAAGTTTTAAAAAAAATACATGAATAAATTCCACCTCATCTGTCGTCACTGACGAGTTGAATTTTGTTAAAGAAAAACTGGATCTTGGTGGTTTTCAAAGTGATAAGAGTTTGTACACCTGTTTAAAAAAAAAGTTTTTAAATGACTTTTTCTCTTTTTACTCCTCCACTCTGTGAACGACCTTTAAGTTTAACCTCAGTCACGTGATGGATTTAAGTACCCAATAATTTTTTTTGTGGAGATGGAGGAGTGTAGATTTTTTTTCTCAAGAAAATTTATTTCTTTACATTGAACATGTTGAGGAAGCATAGGGTTAGTAGTCATAATTTTGACATTTATTATTTTTTTAACAAATAAATTCAAATTATGTGTAATATTGCATATAAAATATGTTTTTTTCTTCTCAAAATATTTCTTTGACGTTTCACCCCAAAAAAAACATCCGGGTAATGGCCCCCTCCATCTTTTTCTGTTTTGTATTTTTGTGGTCACTACAAAAACTTTTTCATTTTGACATAAAGAGAATGTGTCTCTATTTCTAAATTTTGTCGATTTTGTATTTGTGAGGACTAAAGGACGTTAGTCATGCTGGAAATTTAGTTATGGATTTGTAATTTAGAGAGAGATGACGAGTTTGAGATGAAATTTTGTAGCCCGCCTCAAAGCATCGATTTCACCTTTTTGAGGGCAAAAGAATAAAATATTTTAGTATAAATAAAGTAAATCACTGTCCACTCGACAGAGTGTCTATTCGTGTGTTGAATTTCATCCCCCACATGGGCCACGTCTCCCGGAGTTTTTTTTTACCTTGGACAACACACTAGAACAATTTTAGGAGGGCCAGTCAGTAGTGCACGAGACAATCTATGTCCATAATATCCCGTTATTACTCCACCACGCCCCGTCCAAAATGAGAAGGAAACCCATGGTGGCGGGGCACCAATGAGTTCTACTAATGGATAAAATTTTGTGTTTTCACACTCCATGATCATGGGCAACTGACAGAAATATTATTATCTAAATATTCTCCATTACTAAGAGAGAGAGAGAGAGAGTACACGGAGAAAGTTTTGTTTGTACAACAAAAACAAAAAGAAAATTTATCCATTTATTTCTACAAAGCATTATATTGAAAAATCGAATAATTATTTTTAAAAATATTTTCTATACCGTGATCTATTTAATCTAAACCCATCTCAATATGTTTTTTTTGTCAAGGAAAGAGAAGGAATGTATCATTAGATGATGACAGTTTTTGATGCGACTAACAAAAAAAACATTTTTATAGCTAAAATAAAACTTGGGATAAATACTTAACTAGAAGGAAAAAATATAAATTGGGTTGAATTTGGTAATTTACGGTTCGTACTTTGAGAGCGTCTCTATTTTTTTCGGAAGGAACGTGCTGGAATTTGAGTCTTGATCTCCATGTCACGTCTAGAGAGAAAGAGAGAGAGAGCTGAAAGGTCGACTGACTAGGTAAAGTCATTGGTTGTTTCATTCGACAGAATTAAGTGCGACAAGGAGAGAGGGGCATCAGTCGTTTTCTTGGCATCAAGTCAGAATCCCACTAATGGGTATCCTCACATAAGACATAATAGCTATTTCCTATGCTTCGTCGTCTGTCAAAATCAAAGCCTGGGCAGGGCCAATGAACAACT